>VUQG01018758.1:6818-66371 GCA_015106755.1 Etia nguti
GTCTAATTAAATTTTTTTTTTATATATATATATATATATATATATATATATATATATATGACTTCCCATCAACGACCTGCACTGAGAGTCAGAGTGCCTCTGAGAAAAGGGGGGTCCTGTTTTCAGGCCCTAATCAAGAAATATGCAAATACGATCACAAAAAAATGCAGATAAATCAGGTTAGCGGAGTAAAAAAAAAAAAGAATCAACAGGCCGGGCCATCCTTTATTCAGTTGCTATAACAACAGATGTGCTCGTCTATGATGGCGCGGCCAGGAGCTCCAGAGGTATCCTCCCAGATGGAAAAACCTTAATAAAGTTAGGAGATGCATGAGCCCCGGCGCACTTTTGTCTGCCGGTACAGATTGAGGTTGGTTACCTTTGAACCGGCAAAGCTCCACAAGGCCATTCCCGGCTCAGTGCGCGCGAGAGGGGGCTTGACTGGGGTTACCCCGCCTTCGGAGGGTCGGAGGAGAGCAGCGTTGGAATATAACTGTTTAATATTGGCCGAAGAACAATTTGAAGGGCTCTCCATCTACTTAAGATTTTAAAGAACCAGTATTTTAGATGCAGTTTCTTGAATATTATTATTATTATTATTATTATTATTACATGTTTGTGTTTAATAAAACGGTAAAGATTCTAGCTTTAAAATTAAGACTTCGAATTTTGATTCCAGAAAAAAAAAGGGGAAATAAGATAAAGTACGCATTATCCTAATTTTATTCAAACATTTTATTAAACATGTTTTATTTTCATATATTACTTTACATTTGATTAAAACTGGTGCTGGAAAATAAAATCGATTAAGTGTATTTATATACCGGTACCAAATAAAAGCAGTAGAGTGAGTGTTGCAGGAAAGCTCGCTTTCAGGACGTAAGAGCAGCCACACTGATACCAATCAGCCGCACACTGCAAAAAATATCCGCACTCAGTCTCATGTCTCTGAACAACGAAGGAGATCCGCTGGTTTCGTGTGTTTCCTCCAGTTTAAACAGTCGCTTTTCTCTAATGTGCTACAAGTTACAATTTTGGACAGAATTCATCTATTTGGGTGATTTACTTTTGCGAAATAACCAGCAAAGGAGACGAGAGAAATTATCTAATCAACTGCAAACTTTTAATTAAAAAATGCGCAGTTGGAAGAGTAAAGCCAGTGTCGTGTCAGTGGCAGTTTTTTGCAGTGCGCTAAGGTCTCTCCAACATGCAACTCAGAGACAGGAAAACTTGCAGCAATCACACAACCTGCAGATCCTCTCAGCTTTGCACCACCCTGTCGTGAAATCAAATACGTCTCGTTTCGACTGAATTTAGGATATCAGCCTCTGCCCCCCTCCACCACATGCACCCCCGGGAACGGCTGTCAAACCGTCTATCCCTCCAAGTAAAATGAAAAAAAAAAAACGATTTAAGAAGACAGATTTATAAAAATAAAGCTTCATACCTGCGCAAAATAGCCGCTGCTTGTTGTTGGCAGGCCACACAGGAGCCCATTGTAGAAGCTCGCCTTCTGCCTTCTGCAAAGGGCTCCAGACATCACGGCATTTATTTGAGCTCAAACTCTGTCACTGTTGACTTTAGCACAAAGCAAAGATTTCACTGCCCCGCTAGTTAAAAAAAAATGATTATTTTACAGAGATATCGATCAGTGTGCTATAAAAAATCAGCTTAGCATTATATGTCTAAAATGAATAGAACGAAATTTAATGTCTGTGTAAATTTACAGAGCTGCGGCGTCCTATTCAAAGTTTACACTTGTGCAATTTGGTTTGTGTGTGTACTCTTCCTATATGTGAGCATAGCCTACACTCTATTGTTTACTGGCTTTGTTTATTCGCAGATCACGCTGTTTAAAGTACGATCTGTAAAGAGGGTCTGGAGAATAAACGCACACTTTAGGCCCTACGTGTTCAGAAGTCGAAGGGGTGTCATTTGGTTATAAGAGGAGCAGAAATGCTCCCAAACTCCCTGGCCTTGGATTTGAGCTCAGGAGGGGACTTGGAGTCATTTGGATGACAACTAGCCTATCTTATCTAACAAGTGGGGAGGGTCCCACTACTTTAAAAATAGGCAGAAGACAATGGGCCCCCAGATTGTGGGGAGAGAAGTTAGAGCATCGCATTGAGCCGGCTCTGTTCCCAAATCAGGCCCCTTTTGCAACTATTCTCCTGCGCCACGGGAGGCTGTTTTATGTGACAATGACACTAATCTTATTCAGTGATCCAAACTTTGCACTGTGCGCGTGCGTGCGTGCGTGTGCGTGAGCCAGTGTGTGTATGTGAGAGAGGGAGAGAGGAAGAGAGAGACTTTGTGTATGTGTGGGGAATTTAATGGCTGGCATAATGCATGCATATAGGCTGCATATAATCTCACCACCTCTTGCAGCTGAAGATTGCGAGATTAAATGGGAACGTGTGCATTTCTGCCTTTGGATCTACTGTGTGGGGTCAATTTTGCTAAAAAACAGTTTTAATATATACATTTTTAAATTATCCCTGCCGCTTTTTTTCTTTCAAATCTCCTTTTTCCTCACTTTAGTTTGAAAATATTATATTATAGAATGTGGCGCACTGGCTACATCTCATTTTTTCATATAAATATTTGAATTTGTGTTTGGGATTAATGAGCATATATGTGTGTTGTTTACATTTCCTGAATGACAAATTGGGAGCATTGTTCCCGGTTTTATCCAGCAAAGCTATTAATCCAAGCTGACTGTGCGCCTTACGTGGGTAAGAATAAATTCCAGAATTTGAATTAAATAAATAAATAAATCGTGAGAAACGTATTTTATGATCCCAAACATGGATGAATGGAGTCGTTTTTGTTATGATAATATAAACCAAAACTGGACTAAAAGAATGCCGCCTCAAGTTGTATCTTTCGCTTGCAAATTCTACGTTTGACGTTCGTTCTTTGGATAAAATCAAATTTTTCCTATAATAATAATAATGATAATAATAATAACAATAACAATGATAATAATAATAATAATAATAATGGTCAAACACCATGACATTCAGAAAACAAAACCAATAACACTTTAATATAGATTCTGTTCTTGTCACTACAAGAATACACATATACAAGCCATAAATAGGAATTACACAAATGATTGAACAAATCCAGCGAGGCATTTCGAGTCATTTACCAGTCCAGTTATGCGGACGCAGGCTATTTTACAGCAAGTTGTTGTTGGTTGTCTTTGGGTCCAGTCCTGAAGCCAACTGCTGAGCAGATTTCCGTCACATTATCAGTGTTTTTTAATCATTAATATCAGCATCCTCTTAAAATAATTAGGCTACTAACAAACTCGACAACTAAAACGGTGGGAAACGTCAAAAATATCTGAAATACATATTGTACACAAAGTCTATACTTTTTTCTTTTACAAATGTACAAAGTGAATGGGAAGAAAGTCCACGTTACATGAGGGGATAAAAGAGTTTATGAGGAATTCATGATTGGTCTGGAATAGACACCTTGGTAGTAAGTTGTGTCAGGTATGGATGAAGAATCCAGACCGGCTTTCCCCGCCATGGAGCCCATGGAAAGAGGTCCCGCCATGGGGGAGCCATAGCCGGAGTAATGCATCACCTGCTCGTAAGTCTTTAAGTCCATTTTGTGATGCTGCTGCTCCGAGGACATGAGATTATTTATGGAGAAAGGGTGGTTGAAGGAGTAGTGGTGCTCCGGCTTCAGGTGGGCTTCGTGCGCAAGAACCGAGTGATGCTGAGACATGAGGTGCTGCCCCTGCGTCACCGGGCTAGGAGCGGTGTGCTCCGGGCTCAGGGCCTGGCTCGTCTTCATGTCCGACAGGGACCTTTTGTGGTCGCTGGAGGAGGAGTTGGAGAGCGGGGACTCGTTGCCGTTGCAGCTCTCTGAGCTGCTGTTGGAGGAGCCGCCGTCCCCTGACTTGCGGCCCGGTTCCTTCATCTTCTTGTCGCACTTAAAGCGTTTCTGCCTCCTCAGGTAGCAGCCGTTCTCGAACATGTTCCCGGAGTCCGGGTGCAGAGTCCAAAACGAGCCTTTCCCCGGTTTATCCGGCGACCTGGGCACTTTGACGAAACAGTCATTGAAAGACAAAGAGTGGCGAATGGAGTTCTGCCAGCGCTGCTGGTTCTGTCGGTAAAACGGGAAGAGGTCCATTATCCACTGGTAGATCTCGGCTAGTGTCAGCATCTTGCTCGGGGACTGCTGGATGGCCATGGTGATGAGAGAAATGTAGGAGTACGGGGGTTTGGCGTGCGTGTAGCTCCTGCGGTAGGTCTTAGGGTCTCTGGACCTGTTGATGTTAGACTGTCCGTATATCGGGCTCATAGCGTTCATGTTTGAGTACGACGTGAGGGCGTTCATAGACGCGGGCTGTGCGGTCATGGGACTCATGCTGGGGCTCAGGGCTGCGCTCATTGCCGTCATCCCTGCGCCCATGCCGTTCATGGCTCCGGTTCCCGGTGACATGCCGGTCATGGAGGGGCTCATGCCCGTGTTGACGTATGACATATTCATGGAGTTGGCCGTCATGTTGGCAGTGGTGCTCATGCCGGACATGCTCATGTAGGTATTCATAGAGTTCATTCCCAGGCCCGCGTTCATGTTGCCAACCGAGGTGTAACACTGTCAGTGAGGGAAAGAGGCATTCGTGAGTTTCATCTGGCATTGCAGCGAGGAATAAAGAGGCACAGTGATCTCTAAACACGTTGAATCGTTATTAATTGAGCCTGATAAAAATCGCTTTATTCATCCCCATAAATAATTCTCAATATTTTAAAGCTTCCCGGTTTCGTAAGTGTGAATTGGCATTGTAGGCGTTTGCCCTCGCGCGAAGTATTTCCTAAAAATAAAGAACAGGGGTGTGCATATTTAACAATATATTTAACGCCAGTATTACCAAAAATAATAAAATAAAATAAAATTGAGGTGACTATTCCTCTTAAAATGTGCAACCTAGATGAAAATGTTAATACTCGGTGTGCGTGTGTCCACTGAAAAATCTCCGCGAAATCAAACAGCACACGTGTTTATTGGGTGGAAACCTGACCAACAATAACCCGATTTAGTAGAAACACGTAGAGACTTATGAAATTATAATCCGAGCGAAAAGTTTCTTCCCTTACATGTCAAGCAACTTTGTTAGGATAGTGCGCTGCGTGGAGATGGGGGAGGATTTGGAGGCGCCTCAAGTCAATATTTGATCACAAAGTTAATATTATCTCAGGGCTAATATTGAGTTGTATAAAATGGGATCGGCTTTAGACAGAAAAAAATATATATTTAAGGTACCCACCTCGGGCTCTCCGTAGTAGGTGCTCCAGTCGGTGTGTTCGTGTCCTTCCATTTTAACTGCTCCAAGCATCATGGAGGACTTTTACAAAGCGTCTCCCAGCAGAGGGAAAGCCAAAAGTCTCTCTAATAGCAGGTAACTGGGGACCACTGAGTGTATTTAGGTCGTCGGTGTGTCCCTTCGTCGAAGACTGGAGCATGTGTGTCTTATGGAGCCAGCCGTGAAATGCGTCTGTCAGTGACTGGAGTTCAAATGACGCTCCGTGCTGCTTGTTAACGCTGTGATATAGCTCTGTGCTCTAGGCAAGCCTCCAATCCCTACTTCTACGCCTTGGGCCCTATTTGAATAATCTCCTCGCACCTAGGCGTGAGACTCCTCGAGCATCCCCCCACCCCAATTGTACACCTGCGCTAACTGAAAAGAACAGTTTCATATGAAAAGCTTCATTATAAACTAATCTTATTGTATTTTGGTTGGGGCAGAAGAAGGGGGGGGGGGAAGAACTATAAAAGGAATGTTTGGCGCTCTTCCTTGGTGCGCTTTTCATTACGCACATCCTCCAAAGTGCTTATTCCACTTCAGCTGAGCTCAAATCATAATCCATTTTATTGCGTTGCATTCAAGGAATTTATTGCCTAAGCCTACATATAAATTTTAACAATTTTACACCGAGAACACCAAAGAACACGAAAACGTTTAGAAATGAAGTAAAAGCTCGTTTCAGCAAAAATCTCCACAGAGGAGTATTTAAGGCAGATTAAACCATTAACTGATACAGGATGAAATGTTATTCTGCCATAGCTCTGTTGCTATATAAATCCAAGAACACATGTTTATGGCTTACATAAATGATAAGACACAGTTTTTAAACCTTTCTGATGTTTACCTGAAGAGGATTTCTCTTTCACCTTTGCTTAGTCCACAGAAAAAGCAGCGAGATCCGTGTAAATGACCGCAGCATGTTTGATACAATTGGTCACTTAAACAATATCATCACTTCCTACCAGCTTTGGTAATAACCAAAGTTTACATTTTGTCAGTACTAAAGTCCTTACCTCTTTCCCAACTAATGTAGGGGATATTTGCACAAAGGCACAGTTTAACCTGATTTCTTAACCTGGGAGACTGAATTACTGTTTCTAAATGTTTTAATTAGTATCGAATACGCCAGGCACAGCTTCAGAGCGCCCTCTCTCGGATGTCACCTCCGACTGGCTCTACTGTCTGTGGCACATAAAGTAATTCTTTGAACTCAAACGCCCGTGAAATATATTAAAATCGAAATAAGTTGAGCGTTTTTTCTTTAAGTTTTTAAGATGAAAAATAACCGAATTCAAGAAAAACACGGAAGTAATGACGTTACACCCCACATTCTTTTATTTAAATAGGTCAACAGAGTGCGCGTGGTTGTACAGGCAGACAGCTTTTTTGATTTTGTTTGTTGGGAGACCTTTTAAAGCACGAAAGCCCTGTTTTTCATCAGACGTGCAGGCCTGCGGATTGAGGGCCTCTCATTTTCGCAACCCGTACAGTATTTGTATGACACAAACATCAAGGTGAGGCTGCAGAGCGATGCCAGCCACGTGTCAGTAGTTGTACATCTATTTGACTGCATATTTACGCAAGAGCATAACTATCAGTATAGAGCCCCATTAGTAAAGGCGAGTAAACCTGTCGTGTTGACGAGGGACTAACACAGTCTGCTTAACTTGGAAATGAGATCACGAGAAAAAACTCTGTGTGTTTGAGGATTTGGGATTGCACCGGCGGAGAGGTGGAAATGGAGAAAGCTAGAGATGGTCAAATCTGCGCTCTCCCGGCTCGACTGAGTCAACAACAATAAGTTTTGTGAAATGTTATTTTTGAAAAGGACAGTCGCTGCAAAATCACAAAAAGCTTAAAACAAACAGCCATCTAATATTGGTATATAATAGAGCCTTTATAAAGTGTTATGGGCGGAAGATTAGGAGGGTTGAAGATTTTTGCTGTGAGCTCATTATGTAGTAACTGGATTTCAGAGAAAACATACATTTTTCATAGATTTTAAAATATCATTTTTTTAAAAAAGAGTTTTACAAATATTCTGGCGTATTTCTGTTGCATAAATGTTAAAAAATGCTAAAGAAATTCAGTCGTGCATGCTTCATGGCCAGCAGGTATGTTTGTGTGTGTTACGCAACGATGTGGTAACGCTGAATGTGAAATATGTTGGATATGTTCTTTAAAAAAGTATGAAAACTGATTCAAAAAGGACCTGGACTGGTTCTGGTACCGGTAAATCCATTATATATGAGTCAAAAATATCATTTCATGATGTGCTTATTTAAAAAATTACAGAAAGGAAAAACCGTGAGCATTTTAAAAGGGTCCTTGACCTGTGTAACACTATGTTCCTGAATGAGACATGAAGCTAAATCCACGGTTAATCATCAACTTCCCAGACTCCTCTCACATGAGTGAAGGTCACATTTTGGAAAAACAAAAAACTCGTGCGGGGCTTTATGCAGATGTATTTTGTATTCAGTGTATTTTGTTTTTCTTCATTATTCTCTGGTGTAGTGTTTGTGTGCGCCCGATTCCTCACTCCAGAACAATAACTGACCTTTTCACAAAAAAAATGTTACCTCCTCTCCACAGCAGACACTACATTTCACTCTGACTCTATCTCACACTCTGTACAACTGTAAAATTTTTATTTATGACCCCCTCTGACTTTGTCAGTGGAATGAGGTAGCCAAAGAAATCACACAGTAAATTTAATATATGGTGGAAGACTTCAGTTTTTGAAAACAGAACAAAAAAAACAAGAAAAGAAAAAAAGCGTCAGCAAAACAGTGACAAAATGTGGAGAATTTCAGAAATGTGAGCTCCAAAACACAGTTTAAATGTTCCACAGTAAAAGCAAATTTAGTTAGAATCAGAACAAGTCACTCCCATGGTAGCTTTAATTTGAATTTTAAAAGTCAGAGTACTTAATCACTGCCTCTTTATAGTTGGTACAGAAAAGATGATTGAATCACCAAAGACTGAAAATCTTGCATTGCGTTACACTCAGCTTAAATTCAGAAGGTTAATTACACATGCATGTATGTACTTGTAAGCTGGTCTGTTAGTGAATAAAAAATATGCCAAGTATCTGTTCTTCTACCCTAATTATGTAAAACTGGACTAAAACAAGCAGCAATATGAAATGAAAATCTTTATCCAAAGATTTCAGGGTCGTTTTGATGTTTCACAGTCAAATCAAAGTAATATTTTAATACATTTTGCTTATGATTGAGGTTCAGACCATGTAAACCTTTGGGTCAAATACAGGCAGTGTATCTCCTTCTATTTAACCTCTGGTTTATTTCATTGACACCAGCTTTAAAATATGCATTTCAATAGTTCACTTCAACACACTGAACGGAGCGCAGGGAATCTAATGACCTGACGGTCATTGCTGCAATATGTACAAACCGCTGCCGCATTTCTTGGCAGTTTTTCTGTTCCCAGCTAAAGCTTTCACAACCCCGCGTGCACTGAAAATGAGGCCAGCACTGCATTTACTTGTACTCATAAGAACGAGTCAGAACACAGCTCAGTGTGTCATTATAAAATTTATATATTTCCAGTGAATATTTACTTGTGGCACCTGAACCCGCGGTGTAGCCCTCTTTCTCCTCCAGTTAGATTTGCCACACTCTTGATTAATTAGCCTTTAGGATGATGGGCGTTACATTTCACACATTTAGGTGTCATTGCTTTACTGGTTATGATAAGGGAATCCACTAAGTGGTGAAAATGTAATGAGGTGAAAGCAAAGCACACACGTGGCCCCAAAATGTCACCAGGAAGTTTTCTTGGGTGCTGCAGTTTTCTTGGGGGATGGAAACGGATAGATCTCTGCTCGGTGAGAGGAAGGTGGAACATTCCTTCAAACACCCAGGAGCTGTTGGCAGTTATGTGCTAGCTTTAAGTTTCAACTTTCAAAGTGAGGATTTTTTTCTCAACTGAAATTAAAAGCTCTGCTGAAGAATGCACCTTTTTGTGCCTTTCTACCCTCCTGAGTACACCAAGCCACACAAAACAGCACAGGGCAAAGGGTTAAGCATGTAATTCATCAAAATAAAATTAATAACAAGAGAGTCTTCCTCTTGGAAAGTGCTGGAAAAAAAAAATGTTTGCGGCCAACTTGCCTGTGGTGACAGTAAACATTCCAGAGCCGGGCTGGAGTTTGGACCTGCCATTATCTGCCACAGCTGTGACAACGCCTGTTGGCTGCAGGTTTGTGGCTGGCCACACTGTGTTTACCTGGAAATGAATCTGAAAAGCGGCCGGACTGGGAAGGCACACAACCTAGCTAAATAAAAACTGAGAGTGGCCATTGCAACGAGATGCAGTGGGAGGCAGTCCAAAGTTATTGCACTGGCCCCAGTGGGTCAGGGCGCAAACACAGGCGTAAACGCAGTAAGGCTATCCTCAAACACGCACCTTTTGATATTGAGAGGAATGCAGCGAGGAATGCCATTCGATATGTTTTATGTTGACTGTATCCAAGGCATTGTAGATGCAATACTTTCCTCTTGTCATGTTAAAAAAAGAACCTATGTTTACCGCTGGCCTTCATCTGTCAAACAAGGTGGCAGTTTATCTATTGGACCACAGGGGTAGAATGAGGAAGGTGAAATCCTGAGAGATGGAAGGATCCAGTGCACTGAATTCGAATTTTGAGAGTTTATGTTGTTGCAGTGTATTCTTTTGACAGGTTAGGAAATTAATTTTGACTGAGAAAAAAAGCTGCTTTATTCATAATTAGTACATGATTTGAAAAACCTTCTAGAGGAATTGTAAGATATCAATAAGCACAAATATTTGGTTGTCGGGTTGTGGGAGCAGCAAAATAATACAAACTTACTGCTATATTAAGTGTTTTTAGCACTTATAGCCACACACTTAGTGGGTCATATAAGGCTGAGATACACGTGGGCATAAATGACAAAAAATGTTATTTAAGTGAAGCCCAATTTAATCTCAACTGAAAGAAGTACATGCTTAACCCTATAACACCAAGTGTGTCTTATTTGATACGTGAGATTCATGAGCTTTTCAGACTTCTACATCATCAGAGTGATTTTTTTTTTTTTTGCCCCAGGGATCCAAAATAAATTGATCAAATTATTTTAAGCAATAAATTTACAAAAAAAAGTGCCAGATGTAGCAAATATGGTATAAATTAAAACCCATATATGAAAAATTGATATATAATTTGTCAGAAGGTTCAATAAAAACTCAATTTTCAAAATAAATTTAAATTTTCTGGCAATTATTTCATTTTTAGGCTTTACAGGGTTCAATTTCAAGGGTTCAGGTTAAAAGCTAAAATACTTTTTTGGGGGGGGGGGATTACATAAACTTTAGCATTAATCTGATTTATTATTTACCCACACTCTGACATAGATCAGATGCCACTATTCCTTGTGCTTTCTGAACTTTCTACAAAACGTGGATGGATTGTGTATTAGAGCCAGAAGATTTAATATCACCAAATCAGCACATTGTTATTCATTAGTGGACCAACTGCAGAGTCAATACACATTTAATCACAGACTGAAGGCAATTAGAACAGGAGGAGAGCCACTGGTGCTATGTTAATTAAAGTGCCAGGCTCCCATGGGAAGCACTGTGTCTAAATATCACTACAATCAAGCCCATGCAATAATCCACGATGAGCTTGCTGTTCACACGCGGCCGCCATGCTGTCAGGTCCCTGTCAGTGTGGACAAGAGGGCAAACCTGGCCTCGTGATTAAAAAGTTGCGTATCAGTAATGTTTTTTTTAATCCTAAGTGCCCTCGGCGTCTCATAGGGGAGAGACATCTGGTATCGTCCTTTCCCTGACAGTTAAGTGAATTCATCAACTATTTTAATCTTGCTTTGATTTGTGAATTATCCTCAAACCTTCAGGACTGCAGCCATTGCTGAGAGACCTCTTGAGAAAACACATCTCTAAATCTGAGTGGTCCGTTTCCTTTTTCCATCAATCACTCAGTCAGTCAGAGTGAGGTTCATATCTGCTGCAGTCTTATCTGTATTCCAGGCTGATGGGGAAATTCAAGTTTGGGATTACCTCTGACTGCTGACCCGAACCCATCACCAGCAACTGGCCAGCCGAGCGCTTTCATTATCTTCATGCTCCAAGGCTCCATACAACAAAATCTTTCTCTCGAGCAAGAAATCGTTACTAGCATATCTAAAACACTCACTGTGCACGCTTTGTTTTGCATATATGAGAAATTAAAAGCTGGTGTTGTTGTGTGTGTGTGTGGGGGGTATTTGTTAGAGGAGAGTCGATATCTTCAGCCTTCTTCCAGGGAGTTGTCTGCTTCCTGTATGGACTAAGGGCCCATCCATATGCAGATGGCTAATTTGTAGTGTTTACAGAGGAGCATAGAGGGGGCTGACAGCTCATGAAGAGGGCTGAAAGAGCTGCCTTCGTGTCACCCCAGGAGCCTGGTGTTAAAGCCAGCTCTACCAGAGCAACAGCATAAGTGTCCAGTCTGTGTTTGCTTACCCGTGGACACCGATGGCTGAGCCCTGGCCTGGGGCCAATAAATTTTGCCTTTTTTACAGGCTCTGACAGCTAACAGGCCATTGGGAACAGGGGCCCAATGACACAGCCACTCAACAGATTAGCACCTCATCAGCCTCCTGCAGCTTCGAACAAATATGGTGCCTGCCTCCTTAAGGACACAATAAGGCGGCCACATCTGAACAACCCCCCAACAAGAAAGCCCCGTCCCCTCTCCAGCCACAAAACTTCCCGGTCTGGCCTTTTTTCTGGCCACAGCTGCATCGAGGAGGCCCTGCCCAGCCCCTGAGCCCACCCCTACCCCAATTGCCAAGATGTGAGTATTTCAGGTGAGCAAATATTGCCACTTGCCTGAGAGTTCAATGACCATCCCTTTCAGGGGGGTTGCGTATTGCGCCTGCCTGCTTTGCAACAGGGGCAGCCTACATTTTGCCTCACACAACAACCAGATCTCGGGATGGGTCAGGGGAATTCTCCAGGCACAGCTGGAGTCAGCAAATCAAACATACCTATATAGCTCATCTGCATTTTCCCAGACAAGGAAACCATTCCCAGCTTTCATTTCCTCTCTCCACAGCTTTTACAACAAAAGACTGACTGGATGTCCTTACAAGTCACCACACACATGGCTTTCACCTCCTTTTTTCTCCAATATACAGTCTAAAGTGATGCCAAAGCATTTAATTAACGTATTATACAACCTTTCGGTAAATTTCGATTATCAAATCAAATCAAATCAAATCAAATCTTATTAGTCAAACGTTAAACATGCAGGGGAATAACAAGTTGATCTTGTGAAGCGCTCCCCACCTGTGTCTCCAATACACACCGGCCTCAAGATAAAAAGCTCTCTGCAGAGGCATTCATTTACCACCCGGGTCTTAATGTGAAAAGAAGAGGGAAGAGTGCTTTTTGGGAGTGATGCCCTTTACAGAGGACACGGGAAGGAAAACCGGAGCAGCGTGGCTAACGTGTGGGTTACAGTCGGTTCCAGGCAGAGTGCACTTGACTGATAATACAACAAAGAATATAATGTAGAAACAGGAAAAGATTTCACTTTAGTCAGTTTAATATTAAGCACCTATCTTGATCATTTCTTTGGCATTTGTGTTTTAGATTATTTATCGCAGTCAACATTTACTTAAAGTGGAGCATGAAGTTCATTATTTGCTGGCCATGGCTGAAAAACAGCTCTGTGGGGACAAAAGGCCACAAGCTGAATGCCACACCAACAAGTCCCTCAGATAAAGGCCAAGACCACAGCTAACGGGTACAGGACCAGCCTAGGTAAAGGCTACACGCCTGTGGCTGCAGCCAGCTGTGTATTGGATCAGAAGATGATGTGTCAGTGCAGAGTGAAGACCACCTTGATCCCTGTTGGAAGTCAAACACAAGTGTGGGTAGTAGTGTCCTGGGAGGCCTTTTCTGCCATCACAGTGAAATAGAACTGGCCCAGAGAGCAAACAAGAGCTATCCCCATCTCTCCCCCCAAGTCCAGACCGACCTCGTCCGGGTGATGGGTTTTTCTGTTGTTCTGTTTGTTTGCTTGTTTGGTCTAAAGCTCATGGATACCCAGCATGGAACAGAGAGGAGAAGCGGAGGAACGGATGACACGGAGCAGAAGCAAGAAGAAGTGGCCGTGGATGGGGGTTGCGAGGGTGCGTGACACGCGGACCTCCCCTCGAGGTGACGAGAGACCTGCCGAGAAGCTACCAGGCAAAGCTGCTCAACAAATACACACAGACGCCAGGATCAGGGCAACAAAGACAGATCGCTGTCTCTGATCCTTCAGCAGATGTTATTTCTGAGAGGGATCTTGTAGTACGGTCTTCATGTGTGTAAATTTTATATCAGCCTTTCAGATGTTTGTCATAGTCTCCAAAAAGAAGCTTGTATTCAGTCGTGATATGTGACTGATAACACCGTGGTTTTCAGAATATGCAAAGGCAAATTCTAAATGTTATAGACTGTAATACATTGATTATACATTTCTGATTTGTAAAGAAATAATAATCCTGCGGTTCTAGGATAATCTGTTTTCAATAATAGCCACAACCAGCCGTTCCTTTCAAATTTCAGTGGATAAACCAACAGAGAGTGACACCTCCTGGCAGCAAAGAGAACAGTTTTCTCTTTGGATACAGACAAGGTACAAATACTGGTACTGCTTAAGGATCCGTGGGCCTATCTAACAGTCTTGTTCCTCCATTCTGATAATGTCTCATAATACCACCCTGTATGATTAACACTCTATATTCACTAATGTCATCAACGTAACTTCTGTGTCCTGGAGAAGTCCCATCGGAGCTGTGCGGTTGATGGTAAAGTTATCTTGCAGTTTCACAATAAATATGATAGCAAGTGTTTAAATACACTTTATAGGCATATTGCTTTTGAGTAAATGATTTGTTTCTGGTTTGATTTTTCCAACAAAAATTCAAAAGCATAGTGTAAAATTTTTGAAACATCCAGCTTCTGTAAAAAGGTTCTTGTACTTTCCTTATTACACCTCTGTAAGCTACACCCAGGACCATGATTTGGCTTCTACAAAATAATTAAGTTGAGCTCAGAAAAGTGAATAACACCGTTAAATGTTAGGGTTGAAAAAGTAAAAATGTGTTTAGATAAGAACAAAGGTTTGCTGGTGTTGCATCAGGCCATGACAGGTTAAAGGAACGCATGAACGACTGAAACTTTTTCACCTCTGGGCAACCAGAGGAGGGAGACATTGCCTGTTTTTTGTCTCATTCTTCTTACGTTGTATCTTCTAATTTAACGAAGACAAGCTATACTTTATTATGAGGTACGGTATGCGGTTTGTTTACTACTGAAAGTGAATATATTTAAACAGTCCTGTTGTATTCGGGCCTGTTCAGCGTATCAGAGCCTCTGTGTCCCCCCTCAGAGGTTAATGGGGTCATAAGGACTGCAAAGGAAGTCCACATCTTGAAAGCATTCACTCTAATAGATAGAGGTGAGCAGTATCATGTATCCTTAGAGAGAGAGGAAAAAAGAGCTGCAATAGGAATAGTTGTGATTACTTCATAGTCTATATCAAGTGAAGGAAACTTCAAACACTTTTCTAAATTATTGACAGCTGTCTGTTCCCTGGAGCAGTTTATTGTGGGCCTACCTTACAATAGGCCCATCCTGATACTCGAAGGGATCTGTGATAGCTTTCATCCCGAGCGTTTTCAGAGTTTTCCACAACCCCCTTCTTCACTACCACCCTCTTTAACTATGTCATTACTCTCTTGTGGCGAGTGGCTGGCTCAGTATACTGCTCGGTGTGGTGCAACAATCACATTCAGCTGCTGTGAATGGGATCCGACATGTGAAACCACGGCGCACACGCACGCGCGCACTCACTCTCACACACATCTTGATGAATCACACAGAAAACTACAAGCCACTGCTGCTTCTGCGCACAAATCCAAAGGCGGCCTTTAGCTTTTATTGTGAAGCACTTTGAGCCGTGTTCTCCAGACAGCAGGTATATAACATAATACACTTTACTACTCTTAAAGTAAGGAGTGCGAACAGAGAGAATTTCAGAAATGTATGAAATGTTTCATTTACGTTTTTTTATTTCATTAGTATGTACTGAAATATACAAAACACTGACACCTGCCAATCCAGCGGCAACAAAGACAGAGAAAGGAAACTGGAACATACTCCCAAACACACCAATGGAGCAAATATAAACTCGCTCCCGTGTGAAATGATTGGACAACATAATGAACGTGGAACTCCCGAAATTTTGTTCTGTTTAAAAGCCAGTTTCGCCCACGTTGGTGATGAAGCATTTCAGATAGCTGGGATGTGGTCGAATAGTTATTTTTTCAAGGAGGGTGTGATAAGTGTTGGTCGAATTCTCTAATTGCTAAGGAAAGGTGATGTTTAGGATACACGCTGACCTCCATTTAAGAAATGTGGGGACACAGCGGCATCCCATAATTCAAAATGATGCATCACTAGATCAAAAATGACTAACCATGGATGCAGATCTTCATGGAAATCACCATCTTACGCCATAACTTCCTAATATGTTCATATGGTTTGAACCTTTAAGAATAAATTAAAGCTAAAGCTGATATGTTGAGCAGCTTGTAACGTGAGTTTAGAAACATTTGTTAAAAATAAAGAATACACTAAAATTATTAATTGTGTATCTTATGACTGTTCCTGTATCATCAGACTGCGCTTTACTGCTTTCACAGTTTAAGACAGCTCAGGTAAAGGTGCGAGTTAAACTGGAACATGTGTTTAGTTTGACGAAAAAATTAAAAAGGAGAGCAGGACGAGTAACCATTCTCAACGTGACAAACGTGTTTTTCACTGCCATGTCGGGTAACATCCTTTTTTAAAAATATTATTCATCAAGTGTGATTTCAGGAGCTGTGTTGTCAGGGGCATTTGACCCTGGTAGGGTCTCCCAAGGCAAATTGGTTCTTGGTAAGAGGCCAGACAAAGAGCGATTCACATTACCCCTGTGAAAAAAAACATCATGGGACAAGAGCTCAGGCCCTAGCCCATGGGGTCTTGCCAGGTACTTGCCGCCCTGTGAGCCTACCAACCGAAGGAGGCGCCACAGGGTCGATCTCTGGCTGCTGAAACAGCAGACTGACGTGGTAGCAGCAATTATTTGGATACTTTACCAATCTGCTGTAACAGAATCAGAACGAAGAGAAATCTGAGTGTAAAGGTGAAGCTGTTGATTTACCTGTTGATCAGTTTTCCTATGCTCACCCATGGCCACGAGCTCTGGGCAAGAATGAGATCGCAGATACAAATGGCAGAAATGAGCTTCCTCCAAAGAGAGGCTGCACTCTCCCTGAGATGGGGTGAGGAGTTTGGTCATTCAGGAGCTGGTTGGGGTGGTTTGTGCTTCTAAGATGTTTTCTTGGTGCCTACTAGAAGAGGTGTTTTGGGCACACTGGAGGAAATTTATCTCTCAGCTGGCTTGGGCATGCCTCAGTGTTCCCCTTACAGGAGCTTGCTGGTGACAGAGAGGTCTGGGCTCCCCTTAGACTGCTCCCCACAACCCAAACTCAGAAAAGGAGCAGCCAGTGGGCGGATGGATGGAAAGATTGCTTTTTATCAAATTTTCCATGTTTATACAGCCAGCATAAAAGCAAAGGGTGAACTTGATCTTAATCAACATCATTCATCATCGAGTACTAAACAGCCTACTGTGGATGCAGCCAGGTTCTCTGTGAATTCTCGTGCACACCTTTCCTTCACCTTGTGATGTTTTCTTAGAGAAAAACAAGAACATAGGACATGACTTTTTTGACTATTCGACCGCAGCCCCGGAGAACATCAAAGAACACATCCCAGCACTGGAGCGCTTCAATGGTCACATTCAAGAAAACAGTGAAAATACAAAAATGTGATGTCGAACAAAAGAGTCCATTCCTTGTTACATTTCAGGGTTACGGCGTTCACAAAAGATTCACAAAGTCAAAAAAGGAAAACAGTTGAAAGGAAACAGTGAAATGAAATGTTGTAACATATTTGGTCAGGGTTTGTTGGTTTCTCTCTCCGAGAGCAAGCCGATAAAACTTACACACTACTAGCTGCCATGAACAGATCACACTCTGAACACATGTAGGTTAAAAACACCTGCTGGGATCTGAGACAAAGGAGCTAATACTGCGTGACACCTTTTCTAACTTTGAATGTTGATGGGAAATGTAAAAACAGTTTGCTTTCTGTAGCAGCGAATAGTGTTTTCTATTCAGTTGCTATGGAAATTAGTAAGATAGTGCAAAAACCTACCACAATTACTAAATACATTAAAAAAAACATACAAATCTGCGTGATAGTTCCAGTTTCATGCCACAGGACAGTCTCACAAACAATTTCCGAAATGAGAACAAACTCGTGTGTTTAATTCTCAGGCTGTAAATCCCTTGTGAAAAGTGCCCTTTAATCCTGGTGTAAGCGTTTCACTGAACTCCTCTCTTACATCACGAGCGAGGCCTTCATCCAGAACTTTGTGTGTTCATTAACATTGTTCTGCTAGTCCTTAAAAAATGAACCACGATTGAGCAAATTCATGGAATGTTTTCGTATTATTATACACAATAAAAAAGGGAGCACTCGCCTCCTGTGACAGTTTCTTAATGCGTTTCTGTGACGCATCTCCACCTGCTTGTAGCGGTGCTTCACACTACAACCTCTGCTGGGTTTTCCCCACTTTTACAGCCTCAGGAGAGTGACTCTGCACCCGACTGGCTTATCTCTGTTTCGAGAGTTCTGGAGGGAAAACCTGCCACTTTCAAAGCTTCATGAAAAACTCTGCGAAATACATGTGGTGTAGCAAGTCTCCTGTGCCACTAGGGGTCCTCTTCCATGTCGTCCAGGTTGGGAGCCATGATAAAATGTTTAGGGTAAACAAGACTGAGCTCGTCCGCGTACTCCTCCCAGCGTGCATCGTCGCTCTCGTGGGTGATGTAGCGCTCGCCTCGCCGCGTCTCAAACTCCCTCAGGTCCAACCATGTCTGGTAGTCCTGACCAAAACAGACATGAAAGTCCTGTCAGTAAATTTGTCTCATTGTGGAGAAGCAGCCCTCACATGAAGTGATTTGGAAGTACATTTGCATTCAACTCACAGCATTTATACACAGTTTTCACTCCCTTTACTTTTCGGGCTTTAACGGTCCAAGTCTTGGCCACATATGCCAAACGCTGTTATTGTCAACATAAACTGGGTCATTCAGAATAGACATCTATAACACGAGTGTATTTATACTGCAGGGATACCGCTCCCGGCTGTATAAAGCTAATAGTAAGATTTCTCACACTCTTGTTGTTGTGGTTGTTTGACTTCTAGTTCACGACCAGGAAGTTTAATGGTGACATAACCACGAGTGGGCAAAACCTTTAACTCTATTTCATATTTTCCATGTTCTGACTATTAGTGTTCACACAACTCATCTGTAGATTACTTTCGATGAAGAGAACTGATGACTTGACAGAATTATGACTCAGAGAATTAGCTCGAATTACAATTTAAAGAGAGGAAAAAACAAATGTGTCATACCTGTAACCAGGGATGGCTGAGACACTTGTCCACGCTGTACCTCTTTCTCATTTTGACTTGGAGAAGATTGTTGATCAGATCTGTGGCTGTGGAGGAATTAAGAGTACAGGCTGTGTCAACAAACTAAAGTGAACAAGATAAGTCATAGGTGGTTATGAGTTAAAGGGAGCAAGACCTGCAAAAAATATATCTATCAATATATATATTCTGTGTTTTTACCTTGTAATATACTATATACAGTGAGTGGGAGGAGGTGCAACTTGGGCAGTTGGGGAGATTTGAAAGTGATTCATTTCAACCACAGACATAAAAAAGCTGATATAAAGTTCAGATGACCCAGACGTGTGGGTGGGGAGGAGCTACATGTGTGAATATCATTTAAGTTACAGGTGCAGCAGGCCGCCAACGGCTCACAGACGGGAAGGTCAGATTAGATCAAACACTGGTGATTTCTGAAAGCAAACAAACAAGTAGCTCTTTGTCTTCCTACCCTCTGCAGAGATGTCCTTCCAGGGCGTAGGAGGGTACATGAAGGCCGCATTCTGGATCTGATCATTAATGTCCTCGTCCTCGTTAAACGGGAACGTCCCGCTCAAGCTGACGTACACAATCACTCCCACTGACCACATGTCTAAAGAGCGGTTGTAGCCTTTGCTGCGCAGCACTTCTGGAGCGAGGTAAGCCGGAGTTCCTACCACCGACCGCCGGAAGGACTTCTCCCCAATGATACGGGCAAAGCCAAAATCACACAGCTTCACCTGAAAAAGAAAAGCGGTGTGGTTAACATACACGCACGCACGCACACGCTCCACACATACAAAACAAAAAAACACATAAATATACATCCTCTCACCTGAGGGAAAGGCTCTGCAGAGGCCAGTAGTACATTCTCAGGCTTCAAGTCACAGTGAACAATGTTTTTGAAGTGCAGATGTCTCAAGGCCACAAGGATCTGTTGCAAACACACAAGTCCCATAAGCACAGATTCAGCTAAAAAAACATCCAGATCAAAACACTGTAAAGTCTGTAGACTGTATGCTGTACACAGAGTGCTGTTTGTATGATGTGTGGAGGAGAACCTATGGTGCTGCCATGTGGAAAAATATCAGCAATATAAGCATACTAATGCCCTTAAATACTTGCATCTTTACCAGCACTGCAATATAAAGCACATATGATCTCATCTCATCATCTCATCTATATTCACAAGGCCTATTGTAAGTGAGCGCTGCACGCATGTCTGCCTTTGGCCCTGCCCCAAGACCACAGAGTGCCTGGCTCGCCGATCCTGACCCTGGCTTTAACAGAGGCCCTCCTGGCCACATCTGAGCCGAGCCTGCCGCAGCTAATGGGGTTGTTTTTAATGGCCCCGCTCCCGTTTGGTACCCGAGATCCACGGAGCCTGCTGCTCCTCTAATCAGGCCACAGAGCCACCAGTATACTGAAGGCTGTAATCCACAGCCAGGGAGGAGGCCGTGATGCCATACAGACCAAATCCCGTAAACAATTCCCCCCAATCAGCTCACCACAAGAATAAACAGGCCCCAGAGCTGGAGCAGAGACCCATTCCACCCCCAAAATAGGGCAGAGAGAGAGAGAGAGAGAAGGAAAGGAAGATGCAACTCTAAGAGGACTGATATGAAATGTAGAAACCCAATGAAACATGCAGCAAAGCTGCTTGATTCACAGTGACAGTCATTATCTGACTATTTTGGTGTTGGGATAGAATCTTGATTTGAGAACTGAGGGGTAAAGAAGGCCGTGTGAAAGGGAAGAGAGCCGTGTTTCAGCCATGCAGACCTGCGTGACGAGGAACTTGGTGATTCGTTCAGGCAGTTTGCTCCTCTCGCTCGAAAGGATCATCTCCAGCATGTCGCCGTGCAGCTTCTCCATGACGACAAACACCCGCTCAGGCGTCTCAAACATACACTCCAAGTTAACGATACCCGGGTGATGCAGATTCTGCAGAAAAAAGGATAAAAGGCTTCAAACAAGGAATATGTTAAGAGTAAATGCAAACCAGTGACAAATTTAATGAGTGGATTTTAGTCATAACTGTTATCAATGATTACCTGTAATATGGCGACCTCATTCCGCAGCTGACTCTCCTGCTTGGTAGGAAATCTCATCTTGTCAATAACCTTGATGGCCACGTCTCTGCCGCTCTTTCTGTGTTTGCCTGGGACATCGCGGAATGACAAACAGAAAAAACATCAATTCACAGCACAGACACTGTATGTAAAATGTTCCTTTTAATAAAAGCACAACCATACCTCCATACACAATTCCAAACTGGCCCGATCCCAGGACTTCATCGGAGAATATTTGGTACACCGAGGCAATATCCTACACGGGCATAATTTACACCGTTAATTGCTGTATTTTCCTCTTCTTGTGGAAACATTCAAGTTAACTTTCCATGCTGAACAGTTACATCATCTTTGGTTTTGGAGAAACTGCTCCCCTTCCAAAATGTTTTTCAGGTATTGCCAAATATGCAACTTTCACCAAATGCAGAAGTGGAACTGAGACGAAAACTCCGTGACCAAAAAATGAGTCTGCAGCTTCCCCATTTCTGCAGCGTAAAAACTTCCACTGGATGTTTCGGCGACAGGCACACTAGGATACTGTTTCTGATCTAACCACAGCAACTATTTTAATAGCATATGAATGCATAAATTTGCAAGCTGTGCTGGGAAATTGTGCAACAGCATCTAAGAGAAAAAAGAAGCTCCACTTACCACATTCTCCTGGACCTGGCAGTTGGACACAGATATGCTAATAGACAGCTCTTCTGCAGAGGGAAACGCATGATATTTCCACATTCAACAAGTAACACAACATCACTTTGCCAATGCACAAAGCAGCCACTAAATTCTTAAGCAACTGTAATCAGAGCTTGCTCTTATACTAGTATTTCTACTTTTCCACAACCTGCAATCTTATCACAGCTGCACGCAATAACTCACAGCCCCACATAATGAAACATTTTATTACACAATAAATTGGCTATAAAATTGATCTGGAAAGCTATTTGTGACTGAATGCCGAAAGTATGCAATGCATTTCAAAACTGGGAATTCAGACAGCCGCAGAAACTAATTCTGCATACTAGGCATTGGACAGAAAGCCGGAGATAAAAGCCAGCAGAAAACTTACTGTGAGGTAATGCTAGACACAAAGATGGAATTTCACTCTTAGACAATGCTTTGATTTTTCAGTTAACAGAGACACACACATACATCACGCTGTCATCTGCAGATTAAATGTTTCAACTACTGATAGTAAAGTACGGCATAGTTCATTAGTAAATGAATTCAGATCTATGTAATGAGTTTGAAGCAGTAGGTAAGGAGTTATTTTATCAGGTGTGGCTTCTAGTGTCTTTTCTCAGGTTTTCTACTGTCACGCTCGTACGTACAAGTTATCATATAACCTCAAACTGTGCACATTTCTCATTTCTCTGTCTCTTTTTTTGAAGACTGGGAGATATTATCGCTGCCCTGACCATCAAAAGCTCAGTTTCCATACAGTCATGTCACTTCACTACTGACTCTACTGTCATCCCCAAACAGTGACTTCACAGCCCCACTTCCTTTGGCCTACAGACCCTGAATCAGGGCTTTCCCAGGCTAGCAAAAGTTAACCGAGGACATCAACTTTAAGGTCATCAAAGTAGTTTAACAATCGCCTACGACGGGGCACAGAGAGCCCTTCTTTCTATATGAGCAAACAGTTCTCGTTTGTCATGGCTGCGACAGGTAACAAGCCTGCCTCATTCGCTAACCAAAGACACATGCGAGCTGATTTCACTCCTACAAACACAAGATAAAAAGCAAGCAAGTTTTTGCTCTTTTAAGTTCTTTTGTACATGATTGTTTTTTCCACATTCATTCGGAGACATATCAGCAGCATTTTTAGCACAAGAAAGTTCTGATAAATTCTACTTACTGTGATCTTTGCCTTGGCCGGCAGCACTGGCTACACTGGGCTGAGGAGTGACGGGCATCAGGGCCTGTCTGATGGCCTTCTCCCAGCCTTGAGCCACCTCCATGCCGACTCCAGAGGCGGCCAGAGCAGGGCTGTGGTAGTGACTGCCGTTGTTCTCCCCTACATAGTAGACCATGGTGGCAGTGATGATCTCAAAGCAGTGAGGGTTGCTGCCCTGAGCCAGATTGCTGTAGTCTCTGCACTGCTCTACCTGGAGGATCTCAGACAGAGGGATTTCCTGTGGAAGCAGTGAGGGAGAACTGATAAGAAAAGCAGACGAAACATAAAAGAGCACATTCTGCATTTCTCAATGAAAGCTCAAGTGAGAACTGGAGTCTTCTTTTCTGTCTTAATGTTTCAGCCAATACGTGGGGGCATAAACAATTTATGCAAGTGCAAAAGCATATGAATGCAACTTTTGAAGGAACCAAAACAAACAGATACACTTCCCCTCCACACAGTGCATGCACATATAAAGTGCTGAAATGAAGTGGTTGAGAAAAATAAAAATCCATGAATAAAATGATCCTTTATAGCCGACGCTGGCTATAAACAAGAAGAGATAAAAGTAACTTATATTTAAGAATATGAAAAAATACTTTCTTACATCAAAAACATATCATGCTACTAAATTAGCAAATACACAACTATGCTCTTACATAATACAGTGACACACAAAAGGTAATGACAGAGGAAGTAACACTCACACACACTCCGCACTCATTCGTCCCCGGTCTAACTTTCTGCCTTCCTCTTCGCGTGACTTATGAGCACAAACAGAAAGTCGAGCTGCACTACACTTTAAAAGTCCCCCCCTTGCCCGTCTAACTCACTGTCAAATCAAAGGCAGGAGGGAGGGCCGAAATTAAAAATACAGACAATTTTCAGCCAATGGGGGCTCAAAGAGGCGCACGCCGTCTGCTCTGCGTGGCTCACCACACAGTATCAGATGAAGTGCTTGTGGTTAGCAGGGCCTGGTCACGTGAGCGCGCTCTGCGGCAGCTCAAGCGGTTCCCTGATTACAAGGCAGGGCCAGCAAGAGGCCCCATCTGAGCACAAGGCGCTGGCGCTACCACTAGCCACCAAGACAAAAGACCAGGCAACTACCGTTCCTCCACAGGGTCGTTTGTGAGAGGGCGTGTGTGATACTGCGCAGTCTGGCAGAGACAGAGAGAAGCCCCCTGACCCCATGAAAGCTTCTTGACAGAAAGCCACAAGTACAGGGGTCTCATCTTCAAACGAGTAGCTGTTATGGCTTCCAAATGGTGAAAATGGCTGCCATGCCTGGCAAGCGAGCCACCACGCGACCACCACTAATCAGATTGGAGGTATAAAGAAAAGGGGAGTGGGGAGGACAGTGGCCACACACTGATGAGCAGCAGGCTAGAAACTGGGGAGGAATGAAAGGAAAGAGCTCGAGGCAGACGGCTTTCCGGATACCAGCTGAGCTTATGGAGAAGCAGTGGTTTCAGTAGAAGACCCCCTCCCCCCCAAAATACTACAGGAAATAATTTCATGTTATCTGTCCCAGATAAAAATCCTCTGCTCTGAAGCAAGAGGCAAAGACCAAACTTTGGAGCATAAAAAAGAGATTTACAGCAAGCCTTCAATTAGCCTCCTGAAGCTTTTAAACATAGCTGAGTGCCAAGTTGATAATAAAGAACCACATAAAGCTGCCCTGTAAACACACCCCGAGGAGTCGGTCCCCAGTGAGGTTTCCTCTCCGAGGATTTAGTGGCAGGGGACGCAGGGTGTGACAGAATAATTGGGAGAGAAGGGGGGAGGAATAAAGTTTTTCCAAAACTTGCTTCACAACAAATGTGGATGGAGACTGAAAAAAAAAAAAAAAGAAGGCAGGCAGGACAATAAGCAGAGCTATGAGTGAGACCACCTGTTTGATACACGCTCAACCGAAGTGGAAACTCTGCCGCATCCTACTCAGCGCCCTGTTGCAACATACCTCTGACCACAATTCGAAGAGGTGTTAAAGTCTCAAAACACACAAAGCGAGAAGAACAATAAGATAATTACACACTCCATCCTACACAGCACACATGACACACATGTGGAAGTCTTTACCTTGCAGCCTGTACTTCCCTCCCCCAGGCCTCACTGTGTAATTACTGTGCTATTAAGCCCCTGTGGCGGCGTAATGACTGACTACGGCGCTGCCACCGAGAGGGAAGTGTCACACATATTCTCCTCAACTCCTTTTACACGTTTAAATCTTCACATTTCACTCAAAGCAAACACTTGCTTTGAGGATTAGAAAAAGAATCAAAGCCAGCATTTAACAGCTCACAGTGTGACTTTTTAGAAATGTTTTCCCTTCCCTAAAATAAGTGCTAATCAAAACTCTTTTGTGTGACAGACGCAGTCTGAATGCTGACATTTTCTTCAAAACCCCATTTAAATGTCCCATCTCTTCTGTTAGTGATACCGAGGAAGATGAAACGCAGAAACTCCGAGAGATGCGACCCTTTCACTTCACGCAGCGAAGAGACCAGGCAGCATTGTGAAAAACCACAGGGGGAATTTCAGTGGGACGAAGTGACCACAGGGTAGTTTACAGTTGTGAAGCGGCTTCAGCTGAGTCACACGGCTGCCACCGGGTAGATTTTATTTACATATCGCTCATAAGCATGACAGACAGCCTTTATACCTGAATATGAAAACAGATCTTTTCTAAATGACATTTTGAATCATAAGACAGTAGAGCGGTGGTAAATTCTGTCAAAGCACTGTGGGGATTTTCATGATATAACACTGCACAGACTCGACGCTGCATCCGCTTGAATTGAGCTGAGCCCTTTTCTGATATTCTTATGAATAATACTGCGCTGTACGAGGTCAAGCCAAAGCCGTGGTTTTCCAAGAACATGGCACAAATAATAGTTTTAATCTTACTTTGTAGAACTTGGCTCCGGTGTCGTTCTGGAAGAGACTCAGGCTTTTGCTGTCCAGCCTCCAGTAATGCCTCTTCCGCTGTTAAATGGAAACCCCGAGTTAGTCCAAGTGGCAAAATATGGACCACCTACCGATATTACGGAAGTTCAACATTTTATTTCACAAGGAAAATACCTTCTGTGCTGATTTCAGCACATGTGAACAGTTTCCCCAGCATACATTTAGGGCAGAGCCGTTTCGGGCTAAGCTCCTCTGTTGGGCTTTGGGGTTATCAGTCTTACCAGGTTGTCCCTGCTCGTGTAATGAACCATCCAGCCCTCCTTCACCACCGTGGAGCTCCGCCTCTTGGTGTGTTTGATGGACTGGACCACCCGCATCAGAGGGATGTTGGTGCTAGTGGAGGGGCTGCAAACATAAAAGGAGTTTTTTTTTTTTAATTGATGATTATCACAATAATCATAACTCTCTTAGAGTTATGATTTCATTGATGAAACACTATTCAGAGCACAGCAGGTATTTCCTGAGACATCCCTCATACGAAGTGAAGCGCTTTTTTTATGTTTTATGTAACACTGTTGGAAACATCAGACTTTGCTGCTGCAGCTGGAGAATAAACAGAAGAATTGGAGCGTTAGACCTAGTAGTTAAAAAATAACTGCAAATTCCCCAGTTTGAATCAGGGTAGCAACCTTGAATGTCTTCCCCTCCTCTTCTTGTTTCTGATCCCTTTTTACTAAACTGTTTGATTACCGTAGAGTACAAAAAAAAAATATAACATCAGAAACCAGGACTGGGTAGTTTGCATGAACTCTGACATTCATCCCACATCAGCTGATAGATTAGCCATCCGATTGGCCAATCCCACCTAGGGTTTGAAACCCACTTCCACACTAGCTCCTCTTTTTAATCCCGTGTCTGACTTAACTCTTTAACCCTTAAAGTCTTCTAGGAATAATCCTTCAAGCTCCTTTCTGAACTGAGCGGTGTCTGTCATATTTCAGGCCCGCCTAGAGAACAAAGATGTTCGTGAGGGTGGTCTCTATCTCTGCAGCTACCCTTGAAAAAACCCACAAACTATTCTAATGGTCCCCAAACTACAACTTTATTGATATAAACTGAGGTGTCAAAACTGGTCAGGGTACAGGTGAGGTCGTCAGATGTTGTCTTTATGAAGGAAAGAGTTAAGCAGCAGTCGTCCTTGTCCCCGGTGTCACTGGTGCCTCTTACTGTTGCTCTCCATGGAACATCAAATAGAAATGACTGCAGTTTGGGCTACAGCTGGCCTGGCAGAAACCAGTATGTTCATACCTAATAGTCTTGATGGGCTCTTCATCCTTCTCCCTGTCCAGCAATGGCGAGTCCATTTCAAACAGCCTCTCATCTGGAGTGGATGGTTCATCTGGATCATCCATTCCTCTGCCACAATCCATATCATTACTGTCTACCTCCATTGTATCCATGGTAGTGTCTGAGTCTGGCCCAGGGCTGGCTGGCTCTGCACAAGAACTTTTATTTAGAATTGCAAATATCCGAAATAAACAACTGTCAGTTTGAAAGTTGATGTAGACTTTACCTCCATTGAAGTCCACCTCACCTAAACAGTCTCTTGGTACCTTTGAAGCACAGCGCTTATGGCAGTTGAATCTGCAGTCTAGGAAACAAAATGTACAAATGACTCGAATACATTTGATAGTTATGGTAAAGCACTGCTATTCCATGTCTTCTGTAACAGAGTCTTCATTGGTCAGCCTACCTTTACACTGCATGCCCTGGCGGAAGAGACCTTTGAGCAGACGCTTGCAGTACTGGCAGATAGTAGGACGAGTGTAGGTGTGAATGGCGAACGTATGTGGCACCTTAACCCGTGTCTTTTCCATCTTATCCATCCAAATAGGCCGGCCGCTCCAGGACGGGATGCGCTTCCCTGCCTCCTGATGGGACCTCTGCTGCTGGGGTTGGATGGGAAAAGGGGAAGACGGGGGGCATTTGGAAAAATTAAAAACCATATGCAGGAAGGACGCAAAAGAGGAAAGATAAATAAGTAAGATAAAAAACAGAGGTAGAACAGCCTCAGAGGGAGTCTGTGAGTGACAGACAAAGAGAGTGAGTAATGACATGTGAGTAAAAGAAATCACAGAAAAAAGTGAGTAGTATCTGCGCTTCTATTGGTCCAAACAAGACGATCAGATTTGTCACTGTGGACACACATCAGAGTTTAGTTATGATTTTTTGGTGGATAAATGGAGCAGTCTGGAATCTCTCGACATTAACAGGAACGGAGCTTTCTTCACTTTTTGCCAACAAGTGAGCAGATACATAAACTTGGACTTCTATGGACTTTTAATGTCATTAGCATAATTACATTTCCTGGTGACCTTTTGGAGAGACAAAGACAAGAGGGGAATATCACAGTGTGGGCTTATGCAAAAACGGTTTCGTAAGACCTCGCTGAGGATCTCTCCACAGAGCTCTGTGCAGCACAATTCAATTTTCTGCATCAGTGGTATTCGACAACAGGGCCCAGGAGGTTCACTCATGGAAAAGAGCCACATTTGATAAGTTTAGAAACATTTAACAGCGGAGACAGAGCCTGTGCGCTGCATGTGGATTGCCTGCTGCACATACTTGGCCAATCGCCTGCTCCAAATATGTCTCTGTTCCTGCTTGTCTCTTATTTTTCTTCATTTTTTCCATTTAAGACAAAGCTTCAGCGAGTTCATTTTACGTATGAATAAAACAGTAATCATCACATTTTCCCTTCTGTTCAGAAATTACGCAGCTACTAAAATTCCTCTACGCTACTCTTTGCAAAGTTTTGGGTCTGCTCATGTCCATCCGAGCACCTTCATCCATGCACACTCACAGCGATCAGAGCTTACCTCATCCAGGACAACCACTGCATTTTCAGCAGGTAAAGGTCGGGGGACAGAGAGAGATGGTCCAGGCAGTGAAACATTGGACAGTCGCCTCTTCCTCACACCACTGCAGTTATTTGGGATCTTGAAGGCACAACGCTTGTGGTAGTTTAGCCCACATCCTTAACAGAGCAAAAAAACAGATCACATTAGTTACCGAAATCATGGAAAGATGACATCATCATAAGAAATGCGGTGAAGAAACGTCTCATTTTGCAAATCAGCCACAAGATGGTCCTGCTGATAAACAGGCTAAGTATGAGAATTTATGGCTAGGAATGTTTCACTGGTGAATAAATCTTCTCTCTTTAAACTTTATTCGCTGTCAGCGGAGAACTTCAAATCCAGCCTAATGACACGAAAACACACGAGCATATTTCAAGTATGATTCAACAGTGTGAAAAAAATGGAAGGAAAGCGAGCGTGACACAACTCCACTGGGATCTGAATGTCAAGCATTTCAACGGCTACTGTGCCTGCACCACATTGTCCTTGTTTGCCTCTATATCTCCCTGATACATTCCCAAGGTCAGATTATTGGTGTGTTTTTGGATCCGCGTTCGAGTGCGGATACAGTAAAAAGGAAGGCGCAAGATAAAGGACAAGTTCTAGGGAATTCGGCAGAACTGATCCAAATGTGAGTGCCACTGTGTCTGCGCGAGCGTCTAACCTTCACATTTAAGCCCCTGCCGGACGAGACCCCATAGCATCTCGCCACAGTAGTCGCAGAAGGTGGGGGCCTTGTAGGAGTGGACGTAAAGGGCATGGGGTCGGATCTGGAAATCTTCAACTGTGGCTTGAGCTAGAAACAAAAAGCAAACACACACACAAAAAGAGCTGGTTTGACTAAAGATAGAAAACAGAAAAGTTCACAAAGAAACTTTTAATCTAAAGAAAATCATTAAAGATATAGAATAAATTAGTTATCACATTTATTTGGGAATAAAGTTTTTAATGTCAGACAAATACTGAAGTATGTGCATGTGAGCTTGCACAGGGAAGATCTACTCTACACACTCCACTTAGTGCACAAAAACACGGATGCTATGTCTTACTGCTGCAGTAGAGGGCATCACATCTGCACCACATGAGCGTGATCGTTTGTTTCAGTCGAGTGATAGGGCACGCCCATAAGACACCAGAGAAATGCATTTTATTCCTGTTTGTTATTAAGAACCGAATATCAAATCAGCTCTGAATATGTCTCCCTTCCTGTTTCTCTCTTATTTGTCTTCATCTTTTCCACATTTCTGTGTCAAACGAGACACAGTGAGTTTGTCGCAACAAGACTTGGCTAATCACGGCTGTGAATCATCAAAGATGTGAAGATGAGTAAGATAAGGCTCATGCTGCCAATTACCCCTGAGTGTGAGTGTGTGTGTGTGTATGTGTGTGTGTGTAACTTCTGTATCTTCTCTATTCCTTACTGTTCCTATGCAGTCACTTATGTGGCAGCAGTGACCAACAAGGGGACAGTTAATATTTACTCTTGGGTTAAGCAGCAAATGCGCTAATGCCATTTCATTGTCTTTGACGATAAAGGCATTTTCAGCTTAAAAAACAAATGTGAAATGTCCTTTTCTTAAAAGCAGCATCTGATATGAGTAAAGACGGGAGGAATCTTCACAAAGGGCAGAAACAAGTTCAGATTTGGAGGAAACAAAAAGGCAGTCAGGTTAGACGAATCTGATCTCTTAATTTGAGAAAAGAATCAGGACAGGTCAAAGTTGCCGGAGTACCAAATGTCACTGCCCGTAACCCCTGGAATGAAAAATATTTACAGACATGTGCAGGAATATTAGAGATCTGACACAATTCGGGGCCGCTGTTGAGAACTACAGTGGCTGGTGGGGTGATGTTGGCAGATTGGGAAGAAGAGGAGAAAGAGCTCAGCGAGGTCACATGTCGAGAGGCGCGCACAGCTTTCTCGCACAGACACATGAAAGGCAGCATTAATGAGCTTTCTGCACACACGTCTGCAAAACAACTGGCCACTTCTTAGCAGTCACAGTGTTACGTAATGGTTATCGTGCTAATAAGTATCAAACAACTCCAAACATAAACTCGACACGTTGTTTTTCGAAGCGCTTCTCACGAGCGGCGGGGCTCGCATGAATGTACTATCTGTTCGCTCGGAGGCACCGAGTTTCCATTCGGAGTCAAAAGTTTCCATCTCACAAAAACAAGTTAGTTATATTTATGACAAGCAGAAGGTATTGTAAAATATCAATTTCACGCCTCCTGTGGCGGTGAATAAGGGGCTTGTGAAAGTGGGTGGGAATTTAGGAGGAGTGAGAAACAGAACAAAGGGACACTCGGTCAGGCCAAACCTCAAACCTCATGGGCCGAGATGGCCTGCGCAGCGTCCGCTGCGTCTAGGGCCGCCCTGCACATCAGAGCATGTTTACACTCCGCGGGTCTACTACAATCACTTACTGCGGGAAAAACAAGCCTTTTTCTTTGAGCTCGCAGCCAAGAAAAAGCCACTTCTGCCTGCTTCTTGCAGAGAGGGAGATATTCAGACCGTCCTTCTCCCACAGCCACACAATCCAAAAACAAGCTCGCCGAGGAAAAACTGAATGGAGACGACGAGGAGAGAGAAACTGCGTGGTGGAAAAAGGTTAGTCTTTTCTTGAACCAAACGAAAGAAATCTCTGAGCTCGTGTTCCTCACGCAAAGATCAAGCGTCCGACATGCAAAGCCCCTCTCAAAAAGAAGGTCACGTTCACCGATTGTGAGATGAAGCATGTGTCCATATGTAGCAAATCTGAGATCTTCTACAGCCGTTTTCAGCAGGTATATCTCAGGTTATAAATCGCCTGGCTCCACTGTTGGCGCTAACACCTGCAGACGGATTTGTTCAGGTAGGGGGGGGATTAGAACGAGAGAAAGCGAGGAGGGAAACGCGAGCCACAAAGACTGACACAAAAGAGAGCGCAAGACAAACACAGACAGAAACAAAAAGAAGGAAGTTCTCCAGTCTTTAGTCTACATTCCTCAGCCCTGATGCCTGAAGTATCCTCAGATCCTGAAACTATACAATCATCCTCTGACTAAATCCCTGCAAACAATACTCTCAGCCCAGGAGAGAGGGGGGGAAATTCAGCACAGGTGGTGTCAGGTGCTTCCCAGTGGAGGCAGATGGAGCAGCAGAGCAGATTGGAGCAGAACAGATATTCTAAGCCATTTGTTGGTCTCAGCACCGCAGAGGAAGCCGGTTCATTCATCACAGGAAATAACAAAGAAAAACTGAGCACCTGTGTAGCTTTTATAAAGATGGAAAATTATGGAAAGAAAAAAACTCAAACTTCACACAAAAAGCAAGTGTTTGAGAGGACTGTCTGCTTGTATTCGTTCACCTAATGACAGAAAATTGCTCAAGACTAATATTTATTTTGGGAGAGAACAGAGGACGCTCACAACAAGCATCTCAGCCCCAACGGGACCTCTGAACAAGACACAAAAGACTGTGTTTATGAAGGTGTGGCAACTACAACTAGGCCCAAAATATAAAAAAATAAAGCTGACTCGAATACTTGAAGCGTATTACTTTCAGACCATTGTTTAGACTTTGCAAACACTTGGTTTATACTGCTTGGAGGAGTTTTATATTCATTTTTCTCCTGTTTTGGAAGTCTAGAAGTCTAAAACGGCACCAACGCTGTGCCAGCAAACACACGGCACTGTATCACAGTTTGTATATAAGAAAAGACTGAACAAAAACTGGGCAAATTGGAGGAAGTGCGCTGCCAAATTTAGAAGAATTTGGTTTATAGTATAATCCTCTAAATACATGAACAAGTCTGCTGCTGGGTTTATATTAGGGGAGTCACTGCAGGTAAATGGGTCACAACTTCTAACATATACAGTACCACAAGTAAAGCAGTTTATCACATATGCTAAGACAATCATCCTTTCTATTACAACCGCTCTAAATGCTGATGTCTAAACTGCAAACAACACTTTATGCAAACTGTCACATGTTTAGATATTTTCCAGAACAGAAATATGAACACTGGATGAAGCCAAGTTCAAAAATTCTTGTTTCCTTTGTTGAATTTAAGATTTTGAAAATCTCTTTTTATCGCTCATAAATAAAAAATAATATCAAAAGCCAGGAAAAATAGTTTCCACCATGTTTTCAGGAACAGAATGTTCTATAAATCAGTCTCTGAATAAAAAATCTACAAACCCTTTGGTCAAAATCCTGAGAATATAAACAGAAATAACGCTGCGGAGCTTGGATGGATGTAGTGCTGCTCATGTGGAGATAATGAGCCTCGGTATTTAAAGTTATGAGCTGTAAAATTACACATTTTTTTCTAAAAAGCAGTATTTAAGGTAAAAAAATGTAAGTAACAGGTAGCATCATCGCATTAAGACTAAATACGATCACTAAATATGCAAATCACCGAATTTCCCGGAGGAACCCACCCGAGGGATTAATAAAGTTTTATCTAATCTAAAAATCAGGCACAACAACTATACATTAATTCTGCATAGACATCGCACAGAGGAAGTGCAGTAAAATAATTATGTTTGAGGGAAGAAGACATTTTGTGGAAAGAAGACAGTCCAAAAATCTAATAACTGAATACTGAATAACTGATCTGTGCTGTTGCATAAAAAAAACTGCGTTTGCATAAAGTTTCTCATCATCAGCGTCTCAAAATTTAACACTCTTTGTGTCTGCAGCTGCATTCAACTCAAATCAGTCCACATTTAATTCTCACCTGAATGTGGTCGTAAGCTAAACTATCTGGATAACTAATCTGAACTGGGAAGTTTTATTTCCTACTCTTCAACAGCACAGCTCAAGAATTTCTTTTTTCCTTTACAAATATGCCAGCTAACATTTCAGTTAATGCTATTCTGATTAGGTGTTAACTGCTCTAATTTAAGAGGATGGAAAATGTGCATAAACTGTACAAACACATTTACGGTAAGGTGAGAAATGACATCAGACTGCTTTACATACCAGAAAGCACCACCTCAATGAGGTCTCCTTCATGGATGTCTTCAGCTGCAGTCAGCCTCTGCAGGATGTTCTCATCGTTTAAGTCGTGGCGGAATAGCAGGATCTTGTCGTACATGCCAAAGAAGCCGCACTCTGGGAACTGGAGAGAAAGGGAGATACAAGTGGAGATACAACAAAAATAAATGTGCAAGTTTAGTTTTAGGTATAACGAATACTGATAAAGTTAAATGTCCCAAGACGCGATGCCCAATACGTGGACATTTATGGTTATGCACTGTAGTGGGTCAATATCTAATACGGGACATTTAAAAAGATATGGATCCAGCCAGTTGTCTGATTCTTTTTCAGTCAAGCACACACACACACACACACACACGCTCACATTATGTCATTTCCAGCAGCTTACATCACCGCTTGTGTGGAGTATTGTGAACCCAATGGCTCAGGAAGAGAGCCCCTTTCCTCCCTCAGAGGAATCAATACTATATATTTGGAATAAATTCAGTACAGACTAATTCATATTTTCCCCACTGTGATCAGCCCAATGTGGCTTGCATTTAATCTCGTGTGTTCTGCATTGTGCACTAATCGATAATGTTTCCGCTTTAGTTATTGAAGTGTTTCCTCTGGATTTTAGCAGCTTTCTACAAAAAGATGAATCACCTTTTTTCAAGCATGGCTAAAACGCCCAACAGCAGCTATCATCGCTCACAGCGGGTTGACCAAAACAAACCTTGACAAGCTGGTCGTGAACTGCAGCTGAGTGTGCGACATAAAGTCACATGACCAAGGAAAGGGGCGGGGAAGAGGGTGGGAGAGGTAGACGGGGAGAAGGAGGAGGTAAACATCCTGAGAGGAGTACAGAAGAATCAGCATACAGGAAGTGCAGCGCCAGTCACTACTGAGTCACTTCCTGTGGTGAGGGCAGCCCATAACCTCTTAGAAAGCAATGTTCTTGTCACAGGGACAGGGCTACAATGAAATTATGTGCATGTACTATATCTACTGTCCATATGGCGAAACGGCAGAGTTTGCCCAGTGTTGTTGTGCTGTGGCTCTGCAGCACGTCTGTCGTGTTTTAAAAGGAGGAAACGCCATCAAAAGGTCAAGTCAAAGTGAAACTTACTGAACATCTACTTGGCAAGGATCTCTCCTCTTTGCTCAGACTTTTCAAAGCTCAAAGGAGAAATGTGCTTTGAATACCAGGAACCTGCGCAGCATAACAACACATCTGCACACCTGACACTACGGAAAAAGTCGAGCGACCCTCATTGAATTTTCGAAGCTGTCCCTACACGGATTGGGAACTGGGACGCTGTAGTGAGCCTAGCCTTGATGCCAAGTAGGTTGGTACTGAAGAATCCACCAGCTGTTTCCCCCTGAACCAGGGTCATATACAATGGGCCACACAGAACAATGCCACTGTGTCCTGGGAGTACCAGGGGTTGGTACAGTGTCTAGGCACAGGACACATAAGACACCTGGTGGCTTATAACTGCCAAGAAACACAGAGAGAGAGAGAAAGCGAGACAGATTGATGGCCTGGGGAAAACACGAGTGTATCACATGACTTGTGTCAACTAAGCCAGAAGGATGAAATGCCTAAAGGTAAAAATTTTAATTCTGCAAACCAACCAATAACTGCACAGGATTGTAGTGGTGCTTCAGTCAGCAGTGGAATACAGATGCATTCTAATAAAGGAGCTGGACCCCTGCCCCCAACCTGCACTCGGATCTCCCTCTGTGGAGGGGAACAGTTTCCCCCGGGGGAAAATTATACAGCAACAGGGGAAAATCACACGGCAATGGTTTTTTCCACTGAAAGGCCCAACAGTTGTGGGGTGCTTACAAAAGCATTCATGCACTTTCAACAGGCTCATTCCAAGAATAAGTAAAATGTCTTCTAATAATAAAAAAAATACTAAAATATGGTACTATGCAAAAGTCTTGAGCCATCTCTCATTCACTTTCCTTTCCTTATGACATTGGCTGCTTTTTCACCCATTTTCAGTCCATTTTCAGAGGAGCATTATGGTTTCCTTGTTAAACCACCACAGAATCATTCGAGCATAAAAAGAGTGCCTAAATCCAGAAATGGACTTAGTAAAGAACCAGTTTTAATTTGTCTTTTTAGGTACGCGTCATTTGTTCTCATGTCTTCATGATGAAATGATAAAGAAAACACAATTTAAGTCAAATAAATAGTTTTTGCACCAACAAGGTGAGCTATTCGCTATTTGCTGAAAACCTGGTGTATCTCAGGATGGTGTGAAATGTGTCCTTAAAAAAATGAAAGGAAACAACAAGTGGAGGACAGGCTTAAAACCCTACCTACAGTCAACAGTATCTGAAGGTCATGTCCTTATGAATAAATAAAAATAAAGCCCGGCAAAGACCAGACACAGGACCTGAGAGATGCATGTGGCCCTCATCAGAAACAGTCTCAGTGGAAAGGGAAGTTAGGAGAGAGCTACAACAGTCAGTATCTGTGAAACACGGTGGAGGCGCTGTCAGGGTTTCTGGCTGCTTTTCATCCCGTAGTCTCGGAGGTGGACTTATCAGCGTAGAAAAGCACCATTAGATTTTGATCCAGCATGCAACACCATCTGGAAACTATCTGATCAAACTGGGAATCATCAGAACAAAAGGCAGAAACATCCAAAGAAGAGCTTTGAACATACTTCAAGAAGCCCAGAGAACTTTCCTGAAGACCTCAGGCTGTGCTGAAGACGTGCTTAGTCACGGTGTATTCGTGACGTCACTTTTTTAATTTAGTCTTCTTTTCTCTTTGCTTTTTTAATATATTGCACAGTAAAATGAAAAGTGTTGCCTCACTGCCAAAAGTCTTGGTTAGAAGTTGTGGCATGTGCAGCGACAGCCTGGATGTTCTTTTCTTGTTCTTGTGGGTTTTCTCCAGATGTTTCACTTTTGCACAAAATGCTTGCTGCTCACATGTTAACACTCTCGTAGGCCGATTACCTGTCTGGGCAGACGCCTCCCTCCTTATTGCACGCTGGGATAATTTTCCCCACGACTCCATGAATGATGCGTTTATTTCTATTTGTATCCCTATTCCTGCTCAGTCATGATGTAAACCTGTGTACTGATCTCACAACAATAACTACATGGCAACATAATCCACATATGAAGACTATTTCAGTTATATCCAAACTGCATGAGAAGCTGATCTTGCTCAGTGTAAAAACAAGGCACGCGACTGTAGAATGAAACCTTTCCAACTCAATCCCTCAGCTGACATATCTACATCCTAATCCTGTCACGCTTTCAGGTGATTAATGCTGTATGGCTCAAACCATCAGCACCAAAGGCAAGAGAAGGGGGGCATCCTTCCTGAGGCGGCTGCAGTGTCACGGTAGGGTTTTCCTCCACCCGTCTGACACGCCTGCACTTGGACACACAAACACACGCACACACAAAAGCTGAGGTTGATGCCCATATCTAGCCAGCTTGAGTCACCTCCTCTTGGCTCCTCGTGCAGCACTTTCCACTGTACAGAATGAGTCCCATTCCAGAGCATCTGCATCTGCAGGCAAGAACACATCAGCTCCGAGGGCAGAGGACATTACTTTTTTCCATGCCCTACTAAAGTAAGAGGAAGCCTATGGTACAAGAACAATAGACTGGCAGGTTTAGGACAACGTTTTAACAGTTTGTTGTTCTAATCGCACAGGTAGAGCGATAGCCGAAGGCCGACCTGTGGGTGGATGGACATATGAAGCACTGCATTTACACATTTTCTCCTTCCCGCATGCAAAAATAAACCATTCACCTCCAGCGTGCGTCTGTGCACATATACATCCTTACACACCATCACCCACACATGCTGCTGCATACATTTACGAAGCTCGTAGTGACTAAGCGCGTCTTTTGTCATCTTCGAACCAGAGTCCATTCAGCCGAGCAGCCGCGACCACACACGTACACCAAAGACCCAGGCGAAGAGAAGCTGTGTGTGAGGTCCGCAAGTCAGGCTGGAAAGACAAGTGGAAAGGGGCTTTGCAGTAGTAAGCTTTTGTTAAACGAACTAATCTGCCATTGATATGCTAAATCCTGCTGTAAGGAAAGAGAGTAAGAAGCAGGAGAGGATAGGAAAGAGGGGAGATGAAGGAAAGAGCGGGACAGATTTGAAATATGGTCCTCTTTTGTTGGAAGCCAAAAACAAATTATCTCAAGACGGCCAAGAAAAAAATGATCTGGCTGGAAAAAAAAAAAAGTGTAGCTTTGAGGAATATTGATGCCTATTACTATCAGACACAAAATGATAAATGAGGGAAATTAATCACAAGTCGTAACTCATGTATTCTGTGCTGCTGCTGCTGTACAAAAAAACCCTCACAATTCCTGCACGAGGGCCTCAGTCACAGAGGACAATAAGAGTTTGTTGTGAAACAGGATGGCGTGCACCTGATTATGTGGTTAAACATTTGTGTTTCGCTGCATGTGCCATGTGTGGCAGAGGTGGCTGGCAAGGGTGAAGCGGCATTAAGAGCAGTGCGCAGGCTCTGACAGATGGCCGTGTGCTCACAGTAAGGAAAAGCATGCAGCTTGACCTCGGGCTGCCTAACACCTTTATTAGCGTGGCAGTGGGCCAGACTGATGTGGAGGACAGTTACAGTTAAACGTCCAGCTCCTCATCGCAGCGCCTGAGATAAAAGTTAGACGACGCTAACAATGCTGCTCGTGTGAAACACGCAGCACTGCACAAGAATGCAGAAATGCAAACCACAGTTATTTTCATCTAGCTGTCATTTTCTTGATTAATCTTTTGATGCTTTGGTTTTGGAAAAGTAAGAAAAGTGTGGCTACAGTTTGATAACGCTGCCGTTAAACAGCATACTTTGTCTCATCGATGCTGCAAAACATACTGATATTCAGGAAAACTGTAGAACTGTAAAATACTGAATAGTAGACATTATAATTATTATAGCCAAATTCATTTATTCTCATTCCAGATTCCAACGTTTCAGGGCACCGACACGAGATGCTTTCAGAAATACTCTTCCTGGCAAAAGTATTATAAAATGCCCAAATTTTAAAAAAGGTCCTGTTACATCTGGCATCCCATGGTCATGTGAATATTTCCGGATACTCTGACTCAAAAGATTGTGCCATTCGTCCTTATAACACTGCAAATAACTAAATCAGATATGGCCAGAACCAGGATAGTTTAGAAAAAGCAGCCTGAAAAACAAACGGAGCCCAGGACTTCCAGGTGTCCAGATTCTTTTTGCTTTTCTAAAAGTCAAACATCACCTCCCTACCTAAGGTATGAGACTGAAGTCGGTTACTATTATTTTAGCATTTCAATCAAACAGTCCCCTTAAGAGAAACGAAATGCTAGAGCACATGGAAAACTTTACATCCAGCTTGGAAACTGTAGATGTTTCTTCTGCAGTGTCTTGAGCAGATATGTACTTAAAGGCCAGGTGTAAATGTGTAAACTAATGGATTTTCTTATACTGAACCAGAGATATGTAAAAACATTACAGAAGCAAAGGGTAAAAGATTATCTAACCTCCAACACAACCTAAAACTTTTCATCGGGGTCCTTGTGAAACATTTAACCAGAGTCAGGAGGTAAAAGACTCTTGTTTATTTTGCTCGAGGTGGCAAGATAAACACTGTCACAAGATCGGCATGAAACAAGGTGCTTTTATTCACCAGATAAATAAATCTATTGACCGATAACCTTGTAATTATTTAATAGTGCTAAGACACAGATCGCTGTGGCCCAGAGACACCGAATCAGAAGACACAAGACGATGTTTTCTTTTTGGTCGCTCTGTATTTGAGCGAGCATCGGGAAGATCTTAAAGAGAGGCCAATAAGAAAACTGGGTTAACAGCTACAATCGTGAGTTGATTAATTCTGATGTGTTGCAGATTTAAAAGGCAACGCGCGCTGTGCCGACGAGCTCCGCAGTCAGTTGTGAAACCATTAGCTCCGCTGAGCCGTAGTGAGGATTTCACAAATAGGACAACAGTGTTTTCATGTCAAAACAATGGGGAAACCATTGTTTGACTTTGACGTGCTTTTTAACTCCCACAACAGAGGAAAATACACTTCAATACTTCAACTAGTCCAACGGCTGCATTGGAAAATCCAATTATGTGCTCACACGAATCTTGGAGGAAAGCTGTGTAATTACTTTCTTCGAGTCACATCAAACGCAATGTGGAAAACTTTGTTAATTTATTAAAGTCAACAGTGGAATTGTATTTGTTTTCATTGCACATTATTAATGTAATACCAGGCGAATTTTTTCCACACAGCATGGCGCAAGTCACTCATGCACTGCAAATTACAAGAGCACTAGATGTGGGCAACAACGGCAGCCAAATAATTAATTTGTCACTTGGACTGATGCGTCAGAAGAGGGCACGTTGGAAACACTCTGGTTTTCCACTGTCTTCTGTAACATTATGTGTTTTGGCTCCTCCAGTAACAGTTTCCATTCACTTTAGCTGAATGAATTCACTTTGATGGTGAAGATGTCCTCACAGTACTCTAGCTATCAAGCTAATTAAGTAGTGTGCTTTTTACCGAGTATATGCAGTAGAAAAAGTCTATCCCACTAAATGCAAGAAGTAAGAAAAGATCTTACGAGTCATTTCAAGTGTTACCATAACCACCAATATATAAACAAACAAACACATGAATGAAATTCACATGCTGAATGACACATGTTGCATTGCACATCTGAGTGATGTCACACACAAGGAGCAAGCGCAGTGGAATGCAAATCACATGGCTGGAAGAAAGGAGGCGTGACGCTTAGCAAATGATATCACGGTATTAAAGGAACAGATCGACATCCCATCCCGATATAAGAAGGCGCTTTCAATACTGGAATCAGGTGGGAAAAAAACTAGCCTGGATCTGTCCAGCTGAGCTTCATCTCTTAAAGCTGTAACGTCCTGAAGTATTCACTGATTTTCAGGCAACTTCAAAACAAAGCTGGAGACTATCGAGTATAAAGTCAACCTATTTAATAAGACAAAACATTTTCACCTTCCTATAGGATTATTTCTACATGTTTCAGAGGCTCTGTCATCTATACAGAACCACCATGACTTGACTGAAGCGTTTTTACAAGAAACTGTACGGTCCACGATGAATCAGGCGAATGCACAGAAAGTGCTTCGTTTCTGCTCTGCAACTCTGAAACAGTCCGAATGCATGCCTGATTTCTATAGCAAAACTGTTTGCTCCTCCGTTCGCATGCACAGGCCAAGAACAACACGCTACAGCTGGAGGCAGAAGTAAAAGTGGGTTGGAAGGGATTTGAAAGGTACGTGCAGCTGACTGAAGAAGCACTCCCCTCAAATGGTTTATACTCAAGAAGGAATCTTTGCACATTTTTTTCAGATTAAGCAAACGTATCCCACCACTCTCCATAACATGTTCACGATGTGTTGGCGACGTGTGCTCCTCCTGAAATCGACGCGGCTCCTTTTCCACTGCAAAAGGAAGACTTCACTGGGGGTAATCAACTGAAGCAGCCGCATGCAACGGAAAGGAAACTCACGTGGTGAATTAGCAGCAAGAGAAGCTGTGACTTTCTCACTCTAGAGGCTGACTAACGTGTTTTCTTCCATGCGGTTGTATAAGGCTCATGGTTCATTCATAGCTTTTACTCCACGAGGCTGTGTCATCACGGAATGCGGCAGCATGTTCTTCATGTTAATAGATGCACTTTGAAACATGCCTGATTTTGTTTAAATATATCTGACACATTTCAGCGTGCACGACACAGAAACAAAGCACCTTCAAAGCTTTCGTAGCTTTTGTGACTCTCCCCACTTTGCACAGAAGACAGACTCACTCTGCTTCTTTGTGCGGATACGGTTTGACCAGCGTCTCTGGACACTAAACAGCTTTTCACCCCGTGTACGTTTCACATAAATCTGCGCCTGGTTTAGGCGTAGCTGACACGCTCTGCAAGATGATGAATGCATGGGTCTGAATTGGTGCCAAACGTACAGATGCAATTAATTCACTGCTGCTTTTCTTGTTTTTGTAGGTGGAGGGCTGTGTGCGTTTATCTGTGTATCTATGTGAACATGTGTGCATCGACATTTCTGGTCCAGACAAGGAGGAATTGCAACTCTAACCACTGAGTTTAGGTCAACTGCCTGTTCCAGACCACAGCACAGTAGAAGACTGTACACCTGTCATGCTAGACCTCTTTCAATCACCAAGAGACTCTGGGAAAGCTATACCCCTTACCCAATTTACATCAACCACAAAAGCTGATCGTGAAGCACTCCAAAGAAAATTCTACAGTAATTTCAGCAGGCTCTTGATTTTCTGGATGTGGAGGACCAATGCCCTTCTGTCGTAATTTGGCCTTAAGAACAAAAGCGCTGAAATCGTCGAGATGAAGTCGAGATAATGGTGGTGAGGTCACTGCTTGGTTACTAGCCACTGTATCCTCAACGAGAGCCAGGTGGCTTCCAGCCGAACAAAACCAAGTTTTTTATACATACATGACAGAACCTGCCTCATCCCTCTTCAGTGACGCGTCTCGAACACGTGTGGGTGTGCGCCAGCAAGCATCTCTGTGTGCGAGTTTTATATGCAACAGCGTCCAGAGGCCAGGCATAGGAGAGGAAGGCTGAGTCACAGGATCTAAGGCCTCGCAGGAAGACAGCAGTGTGATCTAAGACATGCTTGGCCAGGCCCCCGCACACCACTGATGAGTTATTGCTCCGTTGCGATCCTCAGCCAGCACCTCCACCCCGAAGATATACTGCAGCACATACTCCATCTCCTCTCTCTGGCCTGGAGTAGCGAGAGAGGGCCGCCAGATTCACCTCCACACGGGGCAAATAAACAGGTGAACCTGGGGGGAATTTTTGTGAGATTGATGGCAACTGCACTTTCTCTTGTTCTGCTAGTGCAAAAGGTCAGAAGGTGTGCGGTAATGGCAGGATGTAGAAACAGGCTGCTGTTGCTCAACAAAAGCATTAATAACTGCTGTGGACTCTGTAGCAGAAAGGGACTAGCTGCATAAGCTCTTTACTTTATTCCCGAGTAATAGTAAGGAATTACTTTTACAGACATGCCTTTGTTTCACACAGTTTCACAGACATACGTAAATGTACCTCTGAAAAGGAAAAACAAAAGCTAAATAAGCAGTCCAACCGAATTCCAACACCTCCTTCAAAACAGCCACCGAGAGGCAATTTCTCTAAATGTTTAAACACGCAGACAAGAATAATAGCAAGTGCAGGGTAGAGAAAAGCCATTTGAACGCAGGCACACAAACTGAACGGGCTGTGCTGCTCTGCCGACCACAGCAGATTGGAGAGCAGGAGCAGAGAGAATATGGAAACAGGGAGCGGCTCTGAGGGGAACTAACCAGCAAGCACGGCTGAAGAAAGAGACAGAGTGACAAAAGGAGCCCAAATTAAGTGGCTGACTGCTCCCCTTGCATTCAAAAATGCTCAAAAAAACCAAACTTTTCTTTCCCTTTAGCCTGGGGTGCTGCTTTTTCATAGATGTGCATTTCTTGAGACGTTTTCCATTTGTAAGTCAGAGAGCTTGTTGTTGTATTCCTGTTGTATCAACATGTATTTTCACTTCCTCTGCCACCTTCCTATCAGTTTGACAGATCACTCTCTGCACTGAGACAGGAAAGGCAAACAGCGCTGAGAAAACAGCACAGAATAAGACATTCTGCGACGTGCTCGTGCTGCAGGGATTGATAATAATGCCACCGTCATACGACTGTACGGCCACAGCGGAGACCACACCATGTGTGTCAGTCAGTGACATGCACACGGTTCTGCATGTTAACTGCTAAGGTCACAAACAAGCAACTTTCTGCATTAGCCTTTTCAGTTTACGAGCTCCTCAAGTCAGAGAAGTGACATTGGTGGTTAACTACGTCAAGCAGACAAATGTGGTGTAGCGCAGAGTCCTTGTCCCTACACCGGCTTTAACTGTTTCTCTTCAGCATTTGTCATGCTTGAAGTCCTTTAAGTTTGCTGACATTGTCAGCAAGTGCAGTCAAGTTAGAACCTGGTCAACAGAGGAAAGCCTGTTAATGAATACATTAATAAGTGAAGTAAGACATCCGTTTTGCCACGGTAACAAATTTATGAATGGAAACTAGAGGAATCTCTCGGAAGTGCTCCTAAATCACTTCATGTGGTTGGCTTTGCAAAGACAAAGTCACCAGCATGTGCGAGCATTAAATAGGTCTGCGGTGTTCCTGCATGCCACGTTAATATAATTGCGATGGAGCTCTTTTAGTCCGTATTACGGGGATTGGAGTGATGCCGCGTTATCTCCCACCACTGGCTGAAGTACGATGAAGGACATTTGAGCAACCAAGAAGTACAGACAACCCAAGGCGAAGCTGTCATTGGTGGCAGAAGTAGCTTCTACTGATGGCTTTGGCACAGAACATCAGCCATGCAGTGCCCACAACCCCCTCTGCACCCCATGACGGGACTGCCAAGGGCTGTCCCAGCCTCCCCTGCCCCCTCTCCCCAGAGAGGACCACGCTTCTCCACTCTGTCATTCACTGACTTTTGCGGCCAGGCCCCGTGCTCTGCCTTGCCACTTTACATTTAAAGGAGAGCAAGGCGGTAGAAATGTGCACTGCAGATGGTAGAAATTACTTAGCTCACTTAACTTCAGAGATATTTTTTTTCCTTTTTCTTCTCTCTCTCCCTTTTCCACAAATTACTCCAAGACTGGGGAAATTGATAGATTCCTTGTGCACGTTGGCTTTTGATTTGTACATGGAAGACTTTTTTTCTTCGGCAATCCCATCCTGATATCAATTTAGCTGGCTCTATGGCTTTGGAATACGTTAGCGTGCCTTCAAACGAACAGAAAATGTTGGCGAAAAGGCTAAAAGCCAAAGGTTTGCTTTAAACTGGAGAGACTCGTTTTTCCTCGAGAAGAAGCTCAATTTGCTTTCCAGGGAACGTCTGGCCCCATGCGTATCACACGTGTAATGTTGAGACGTCCTCTGGGGTGAAACATGTCAGCTGGCTTCATAGGAACATTTACATGTGGCCGTATAGCGTAGAAGAAAAGGGGCGAGGGAGACGGTGGTGATTTATTTCCCATGTGTTTCGGTTAGCGTTGGTCGATGTGAACTGCAGCCTCCATTTTCCATCTGTGCACTTCTTTGATGCTGTTTTCACCTCTAATTTCCTTCCCCGTATAACCTGTTTATGTCTCCTGTGCCTTTCTATCGATACTTTTTTTTCCAGAAGGGGTATTCATGAGTTAGTGATACAAGCAAATAAAATAAATAGGTCTTACATTTGTACTTTATTACTGTAACTGTAACCCTAATCCTAAATGTATCAAGACAGAAAGATACAGAAAGAAAGTGTTTTTTTCTTTTAATTTGAAAGTTTTTAAATATGTAACAAACAATGAAGTAAAAACTGCAGATTAATACAATAGTTTTGTAGCTTCTGTCTAAACAACAGAATTCCTGCTGCTGTAACAAGTCACCAGACCTGCAGTAAAGTTCACTGGGCATGGTTCGTACTACAGCTAGGCGGGGGTCACAGGGGTCAACCACATGCGGCTCTTTTACTCATTTTCAGCATCGTTTTCCACCAGTTACATGAATGTGAATATAGAAATAACCAACGTTTTGTTGGGGTTTTTTTATAAAAAAAATGCCTAGCTTATTCACAGAATTTATTTTAAAATGTTTTCATATGTGCCTTATAGTCTTTTTCATTGATGTGTTAGCTGGGTAAGCTTCAGTAAAAGTCATGTGCACAAACACTGGTAGCGCTTTATGGTGATTCTGCTTCAGTGTTATCAGCCAACGTTAGCTATTTGGTGATCGATCAGTGTGTACTTCAGTTTCAGCATTTATAACAACTATTAAGTGACTCGAGTCAGAGGCAGGCCATAAGTTCTCTGTTAGCAACACACGTGTTTGAAACACTACAAACCAGCTGATCCGAGCAGAATCGGCAGAGTGTAAAAGAGTAAGTAAAAAACATGTTAGCGAAATCTGTTTATGTTCCATCTGTCTGAAAGAAGAAAACTACAGGTCGGAATTTTGAAATCAACAAATCAAAAATGCTGCATCAGCTGGGCTCTAAAAGCACGGTATGTTGAAGGAAGTTCCAAATAACATACTTAGTCGACTGCAGAGCGGCCACAGGCGGTAAAAGGTTTGAACTGCTAAAGTTGACACGGAATCATCTGTTTCACCTTCCCCGTGAGGCACGAATATATATTTTCTTGGTCAAAAAAACAGCTCCTTTGGAAAAGGTGTTTTTAAAACAAAAACAACCCAAAAAACAGTTATCAAAGCATAATCTATTTAAATAACTTCTTAATTATTAATTGCAGTCAAAAAACAAGTTCAACATTAACAGGGGAGTTACATAGACAGCTGTTTGTAGATTTGGGCAGTGCTGACAGGAAGTGCAAGCCAGGAACCTGTTCAGTGTTTTGTCACTGTCATGAGTACTTCATGTCACGTTCAACAGTGCAGTTTATTGTTTGTAAAACTGCAGCTCAGTTTGCTGACAGCAGTTTTAGTCATTATTCAAAAGCTTTCGCTGCACAGCATTTTTGTAATGTACCCATGCTTCCTACAGGGCCCTCCTGTGTCCTCAGCACAGGACAGATTCTATATCTCGTGGAGCCCACGGGTATTAAAATGGGTCCAAATTCAGTTATCGCATTCCCAGGCCTCGCTATCCCGTACACATACGAATGCAGACCAACAAAAATCTTCTGCACTGTTGCAACTCAGTCTAATTAATCTTGGAGGAGAATTTTGAGCTGATCTTGTTTTCTCTGCCAGCTGTAACCTTGCATCATGTAAGTGATATTACTCAAAGGTTTAGAGCGATCCAAACCCTTCTGTTTTTATAATACTTTGCTTTTTTCCTGTGTGTTGTCCAACACAGCCCATTTCTGACTCAAAAAGGTCTTTGTCTGGCTAATTACAGAGGCAGCTGCACAGCTCTGAACCAGAGACTGGGAGTTAAAGTGCTGACAAAACCAATGGGGGAACCTGTGGCTGAGGCGACTGCCTTTCATTGCATTTTCAGCTGTAGTGAAAATGCATCAACATCCTAAGGGCTAAATTAAAGTATTCATAAAGCTAACATGCTTTCTTTCCATCTCCAGTGCCAAATAAAATCAAATTTCCTTCCTCCCGCTAAACTTTATCATCCCCTTTGATAGAGAAACTTTTAACTGATGCCAAGTTCCCCTGTAAATTCAAACATATCAAACGTGTTTGCTGCCAACATTCATCAGAAAATTCTATTGTTGCACTAAACACAGTTGAACAGGAATGAAAACGAATCTGTGTTCACCGTGAAATCGGCATTACAGCGCTCCTTACAACTTGTCAAATATTCACTACGACCACAGCAAGAATTTAGCGTCACGCGTTTGAGTTTCATAACACTCGAATCCCACCCATACCCAGGAACATCACATCATCCTCCAAAAATGCCTGGGCAAAGAAGAATGTTCTGTAGCTGACTGGCTCACCAGGCTGACCAGCTGGCTTACTGGGAGTCACTCTCAGAGAGTCGTGAACTTTTGTCCCGCCGCTGCTCCCTTTGCTGGCTGCACGAGAGGACTTGGGCGACACCAAACAGGAAGCATTCAACAAGTGGACGCTTTGGATGTTTATCTCACGCCATTTATCAAACCCCCAAAACCAGAGGAGTCGGGACCCGGCTGGTGAAACAAGGCTGTCATCAGAGAGCCATCGCGGGGTTAGATCTGGGCTTCTTCGTACCCTGACAGGGGTTGGTCTCCTCCACCCTACGGCTGGCTCCCCTCCTCCTTTCTCACAGTCTTCAAGGAGCCTGGCTTAGGGTTGATGCTCTTGTGCCAAGTGGCGACAATAAAAAAGTTACACTTTTAAGCATTCAGCAGATTGCAAGAGCAGTGACCACAAAAGCTGCTCTAAGAGACTGAACTTATCAGCGTCAGGCTGCGCCAGAATAAGGTTGACCTAACCACTATAAGTCGGTAATTACGAGCCAAACCGCTACTATCAAAATCAACTTCACATCAACACAGAGAACAGAAAGAAAATCTATTCTGTAGAAGCCGGCCAAGTCATGTGGTTGGTTGGGTGTTTAGCAGGAAGAAGAATGAGCCGTAGAAAAACTATACAATGCACAGCTATTATAAAAGGCTGCATGACCCCATGTGAAACAGAGAAACTCATTCAATACTATAGGGTTGGTTTACTCAATATTAACCTTTGAGGCATGATTCAGCTCATGCAAACATCTGGAAATCTCACAACCGTTCAACCACAGCTGGACTCGAAATACAGTATATTCAAGATGAGGGTAGGCTCAAAAGAAAAACTATAGCAAAGTAAAGCACTCTGTTGATCAGAAAACAAGCTTTTCATCCTTAAGCTATGATCACAAGCTTTAAGGAGATACCAAAGGAATGTGACTGCAGATTTCACGATACCCTCCTAGAGCAACTGCAGCAGAAGACTGTTTGTGCAGAGCGATGCGCTGCAAACATTTTTCCATCTCACCACCAAATATTTCAAATAATAAGAAAGGTTAAAGCACATAATGTACTGATTGTAGACAATATGTGTCTAAAGAGGCAGATCACATAAAACCTTAACAACAACAACAACAACCTGAAAAAACAGCAATAATTCAAAAAATATTCTGTTAGTGGGACTCATTAAATCCTGGTTCACTAATCAAGCCGGTCAGTGGGAGATAGGAGCTGGCTGTCTAAAGGGGGGAAAAAAACCCTGGCTCAGACAGCAGACAGTAGGGAGGGCATCGACTTCTTTATGCTATCTAAACAAAAGAGCTCAAGGACACCGCTGAGAAAGAAAAGTGCATCCAAGTTGCCGTCCCGCTCTGCTGGCACAGCGGCCAGACCTGGATGATCAGCACAAAGGTGGACAGACTGTGCAGCCATTCTAATACAAATTTATCGACTAACAAGACGTCAATGTGATATCCGCCGTGGTTTGTAAGCAACCAGATTCAACACTGAAAGTTCACAACAGCTGACACAGCAGAAAGGCTGACACTGAACTGCACAGATCTGAGTTGGGATAAGCATCCCTGTTTGTTGCATGGCTGAGCGGTGAGTCACTTGGTGAAGCAGGCCAGCTCTCAGCGGAGGAAACGGCACCACAGAGGGGGAATACGCTTCCATCCAAACTCCATCTCTGCGCAGATATTACAACATAAAGTCGAACGTTTTTTCCTGCCTCGGCCGCGCTGACAGACACCTGACGTTCTGCTGACTGGAGACATCCTGGGACTGCTGTCAACGGCTAGACCAGCTAAGGTCAGAGATCCTCAGCTGGGAAATTTGGCCGGGATGAGCGGACTTTGTAACGCTCACCGCTGTCATGGATATTCTAGAAAAGAAGGCAGGGATGGACTGAAAGCACACAAGGCCTACAGTCATATTTTCCACTGATATCAAAGCCATATGGCTGGATTTCATGAAATAGTTGAAGCAGTGCACTGCTTCTGGCAGTGTTTAATAGAAGCGCTGCACACTAATGTGGATGAACAGGCTGGATGTGTTCTGTGGTGATGATGTACAGTATATTATGATGAAAAGATATACAGCGTGGTCAGATGTTTATAGGCTATTGTAGACTCGCATGACTGGTGGCCATAAATTTTCTAATCACCTGGCACATCTTATCAGACTGCCCGCCATCTTTAAATGAACGCATGTGATACGATAGACAGAGATAAAGCCAGACTTTATCTAGGTTGGATCTCAACACACGCTCAAAATGCAGGCGTTGCACTGATTTTCTTTAAGGGGTGCTTCTAAAGCATCGTGTTTCCTCACCTTTTCCTGTCGCACATTCGACACCAATATGTTACGAGATCCATGCCAATTTGTGCAGCGATGAGATTTTCTGCTCTGTGAACCAGAACTGTTCATAACCAGCTAGCTAGTGAGAATCAGCAGACCTCGTAAAGAACAACAACATTACCCTGCTCCTCTGGAATGTCAACTTGGACAACACGAAGCAAAGGACGCGAGGTCGGCACACATAGCTCCTGTACCGTCTCCCATTTGTTTGACACAAATTTGCTCCTAATTCCTTTTTTTTCCTTTTTAATTGCAATTATCATGACTTCAAAGACCAGCGTAGCTCTGACCTACATAAATGTTCAGATTCTAGTGGCTGATGAAAGCGCTTTGTTTAATCACCCTCTCTTTTTATGCACTCAATGATAATTACACACACAAATGGAGTAATCATCATTATTCGCAAGAGGTTAAACATGTGCATGCACACAGAAGCCATTTCATTATTCCAATAGGCTTCGCATACTATTAATCCTTCACAACTGTGAAGTACAGTACCTACAAGAGCACCTAAAAAGGGTTAGAAACACCAAATATTTAGCAGATAGATAATAAAAGAGAGTTATGAACTTCAGGTTTCAGTTTGGAATACGATTTTTTTCACTGCGCAAATACAGTGTTTAACTTTCCAATTTATACCAAATGCTATTTTTGCCTTATTTGTAATTATTATATGACTATGGACAAGAAAACCACTTCATATGACGGCCATAACATCTGGGGTACTGCGGCTTTGCTGTGCTTATAATATGAGGTTGTTTCAGATGAAGGAAATTAAAATGTTTAACCCTCATTCTTACTTCACACATTATAAAAAGAGCCCACACACGCACATGCAGTATGACTATAAATTTCTGACCAGTTTCACCACAAAAGAACAAGAACATAGAAAGTAAAGCTAAGTAAATATGCCACGGCGATGTCTTGTTGAAAGATGCAACCTATACTTTTGCTTAAAGCCGGTTCTTCTGCTGAGGCTGAACTCCTTCACCAATATCATCTGAAAAAAATGCTTCGAGATACACAGCAGGCACAAAACCACTTCATATATGCGCGTGTATATGAGTTTGTACATGTGCACTTGCATCGTGTCCAGTGACATTACACAGCAGCGTAAATAACAGGCGCTAGTAGACCGTAACTGAAGGAGCATCGATGCTGTTGTGTGCATGCTTCTGCGGTGTTTGACTCATTTGGAGCCACATGGCACAGATGTCTGCTTTGGAAAACAAAACCAAAACAGATGAATATGGTAGGAGATGGCAAAACACATGCTGGTGCTTTGTCACGTTGGTCCTCTTGAGCCTCTGATATTACTGCTGCACTGTGAAAAACAAGCTCACTGCAGATAGCAAGCTTGTTATGTGTAATACACTTCATTTCAGAAGAGATTAAAGAAAACGATGAAGGCGAAGCACATCCTTTATGACAGAAAATAGACTGTTAACTATAATAACAGGGGAAGTATGAAGACGTCCCTACCTTCTGATCCACTATGGAGCACACCAGGTCCTTCACAGCAGACAGCGACAGGTCACTGGCCTCCAGGTTCACCGTCTCTCTGGTCAGTCCGATCTGCAGCAGGAAGGACACCCCATGAAAAGAGCTGCGGGAGTTGGTGGGGCTGGGGGCGCTGTGACTGCCGTTGGACAGCCGTGTGTAGATGGGTCCAGATGGGCTGGACAACGGGGTCGATGGCAAGGACGGGTGGTGCAGATGGACAGAGTGGAGGAAGGCTCGAGGTAAGGATGGGGGAGAGGAGGCAGACATTGGGTTTCTTCCAGTTGCAACGTACACTTCTGAACAGTGGAGGAATCAGTGAGGGCTGGCAGAAAAAAGCGCAGCTGGGTTTCTGTGGATGAACTCCTGGTAGGGGGAATCTTTGGTCTTCATCAGTAACAGTCAGTTTATTGTCAAAATGATGCTGTCCTTTTCAAACTAACAGCCTATCCACCCGCTGGAGCTCACAGGGCCCGAGCTCTGTCACCAAACTGACAGGTGATGGAGAAAAAGTGACTGAACAATACGCAGGCCTCTGCAGTGAAGTCACAGCAACAAACTTCATATCCTGGAGTTTTGTTCCTTCTCCTTAGTGAAGTCAGTAATCCACTCTGACCACAGGAAGCCTGTCACCACACACACACACACACACACACACACACACTACTTTTTAACCAGAAGCATTCTCCTATCTGAAAACAGTTGTGAAAAGCATTCAGGGTGTATGAATGAATCAGCTGCTGTTCTTACAGTGGAAAGACTCTGAGTTGGATTCACTAAGAGGCCGTTTCACTTTATGTTTGTGACAAATCTTTAATCAGAGCTTTTTAAAATCAAATAGTAAGTCATTTATTATTATTATCTGCGCCGCGTTCGCCTCGCAAGGTTCGGAGTAAAGCACGCCCCCAAAGTTTGTTAGCTTCCCTGTTAACGAGCCGTCCTAAAAAAAACTTCGTCTTGTCTATAATTTCAATTATTTTAAAATTACTCACTACATTTTTCGACTTTTGCTAACTGTGAGAAAGTTGTAAGTAGGCTATTATACGCCAGCGCGTAAAACGCCAAAACAACAGGCCATAAGAAGCGCAAAAGGCGATAAAGGGTATCACTTCTGTGTTTGTACGGATTCAAACCCCACAAACATCTGGAACCGAGGCTTCTGAACATCTGCTCCCCTCCCACTTTCGATTGGCTCGCTGGCAGAACACAACCCGAGCCGAGAATGCCAGCAAAACAAGTTATACAAGCCCCGAATCTGCGCTTTTTGAGTGTGGCCGCTGAACGCTCTCTCCGGGTACAGTCGGGTTAAAGCCAAACGTCGAGTTAAACGTTTCTTACAGGATACTCTACCTTCGCTCTCGGCGCAGGGCGCTTTTCGATCCATTGTGAGAGGGCTGAAGAAACTTTTCAACTCCATCAAGTGAGGAAAGCGCAGTCGGAACTTTATTCTTCTGCACTTTGTTACAAGTCACACAGACAGCACTCCGATACAGCGCACAGCTCACACATACTAACTTTAGTTTTGCAGTGAGTCTCGCTGAGACGAGCCGCTCCGTGCATTAATTTTCTCTTATCTTTTATTCCAGATTGTAAATTCATGCGCATCTTATTATCCTTCCAGCTGTGACTACTCCCCCTGCTCGATGAGAAAAAGAGCAGCGACCGTCGCTGGGGCTTGGAGTCTTTTTATTATGTCCGCATAACTGACTTTCCATGTGTGGGGAGGAAAACTTGAACTACACACCGTGTGAAGCAATGGCGCCTCCGATCGAGCTCGAACCAGTGCGCATGTGCCTTTTCTTTTCCGTTATTTCAACTTGGTCATGCCAAAAGGAAAAAAAAAAAAAAAAAAAAAAGAAAAGAAAAACTTTACTCCACATGACCCGGATCGAATTGTAATAAATGGCTCTCCAAAGTAGGAAGCAAGAGTTGCAAGGGGACACTGAAGTGGTTCATACAAGTCGAGGTTTATTACATAAAATGTGCTTGTCTTAAGATAAAGGGGACGTTGTCTATGAATAGATTAACTTTGAAGAGCTTGTTTTGGAAGACAGGCCTAATTTTGCAATGAGGCTAATATGTTATCTAACTAATACTTGGAATATTACAGAACAAATTTCAGGAAATTGTCCAACAATTCCACTGCGTTTTGAGATTTTTCATTTGAGAACATTACAAACAGCCTCTCTCTAATCAGGATGCTCAGTTTAAAGAAAGCCAACAACAGCAGAGAAACAAACAGAAAGCAGCCTTTATTAACAGTACAAACATATTAAATGCATTAATACTGCGGAAAGGTGCGGTCTATTCCCCTCGCCCAAGCCGTGAGGCCCCCACAGATGTCTTTTACAGTGACACGGTCCACTTCTGATCCACTCATCTTCTCCAGAATCTGCACGGCCTTCTGAGAATCGTTACCCTGCTTGCAGATCACGTAAACTGGGGAGAGAAGCCAAGAGAGACTGGACTCATTACGTTTTATTGGCTGAAACACAACGTCAGGTACAAACAGGTGAATATTTAAAATTGAGACAGTGTAAAGCCGGGGCTAAATTTATCTCACTGATTAAAGAACGTCACCAAAATAATGTTTTGAATGTTAATTTCTCTAAAGCAGGCCAGCTGCACAGACTGACCGTACTTGTTTTGGAAAAGGGCTCACATAGCAACCCCATTACAACCTGTTTCTAGCTGTCCAAAATAAGCCTCTGGCCCAGCAGTGTGAGACTACACAGTGGCCTCTGAATATGCACAAGTGACTGTACATGCCCGTTCATTTCAAACAACACACCCTAAATGGTGTTTTTGCTGTGTTACCTGGCGGCTGGCAGTCACCTGCCATCTGGTGTTTCAACTGGCTGATTCTCTCCCGGAGTAACTGGAGATGTTCCCTCTTCCTCTCCTCCAGACTGGAGAGTGGAATATCTGGCAGCAATGTAAGGCGAACAGCCACACAGACACGAGGCTCGCACGAAGAGAAAATACACGATTATGGCGCAGCAAGAACGATTTGTGTCTTAAAGGATACTGAGAGAGGAGGGTAAGTGGCATATATCCACCTCCACCAGAGGGCGTACATCCAACAGGAGATGGGTCTCTGCACTGTCCATTATCGATTTATAATCCTGGAATCACATTAAAAAAGCCCTTAATACACTTAAACTACCAGCGGCTACAATTACAGAGGTGTGGCTTCGCTTTTTGGGGCAAGGCGTGGATTTATACGTAAGCAGGGAAACCAAAATTACTCATGTGCCTGGACTCGTAATTGTAGAGTAAAATGAACATTTTAACTGCTTTTCCTTAATTCACAGGAAGCAAAACTGTTTCTAACTGCAGCCCCTTGCACAATCTCAACTGCACCCCAATCAATCATGATCCACATCTCTGTGCTAAATGACTCAGTGGGTTTCAAAGCACCAGTTCTGCAGAAACATAAACAGATGCAATCCACACTCCTGCGCTCGGTGCCAAAGAGAACGTGTTATTCTTTCCCATAGAAAATCTACAGGCACATTTTAAGTCATTTCCCATTTGGGGCTGGGTCAGCACCGAGATGTAATCAGTTTATGAATGTGCATGAAAACTGAGAAAATTGTGAGTAATCATATAATAAACAGCACTAAATACAGGGAGTCACGCAATGGCTGACCGTTCTGCACTATATAATCCCCACCTGCACTGTGATCCTCTGCTCTTTGGACAGCAGGTTTAGTTTGCGGCACTGAAAAGAGAATTTTCCTAGAATTAGGGATAATTATTTGCACTTTTAAAAATGTCATTTTAATAAAAATCAAGTTGATTTAAGAAACACGTTTGAAACCTTCAAAAACCAACATTCCTCTGTAAATGGGCATGACCGCAGAAAATGAGGAACCCCGTGAGTTTCTCTTATGACCAACCTTATCTGTGGCAGCAGATCCACAGAAAGCCTCATAGTCCACCAGCCGGGTCACGCTGGGGTTTTCTCCACATACTGCACAGCCGGCCTGCTTTGGCCGCAGCCTGATCGACCTGAACCTGGCATCTTGGGCGTCAAACATCACCAGCTGCTGGCTGCAGGAAGCTGGCACGCCCAGTCAAGGGAACAGCTACTTACTTTTAAGAAGCACCGTGTTGCTCGAGTCAGAGATTCAGAGAACAGTCTGGCACGTGTCCCACTGGTACATTAAAAGCCATAGCAACATTCAGGGATTTTGCTGGGAATATGGTGCAACACTTTCCCGGCTGACACATCACGGCGAGGCGTTAGCATCTGTACAACAATGCAATACAGAGGGCAGGACGGGCACGTCTATTCTCTCCCGTGACTCTCAGTACCAGCACAAGAACATGCTGAGCACAACGGCTTCATCAGTCAATGGCAAATAAATATTCAACTCAGAGGACGTAGACAAAAATCTTTCCTTTGTTTAATCAGACAAGCACAAAACTCCCTTCCCCTCCTTATCATTGTTTCAATGAAGTCCCCTTTCAGCAGATCATTGTTAATGAATTCTGGTGACTATGCAAAAAAGCTCAGATGCAAAGAAGCACAATAACTAAACTACATATAACAAGAAGGTGAAGAAAAAAAAGGATACAGCCCTGTCCAGAGGCAATCTTGAGGACTTCCAAAGCTTGGAAGCAGCCCATTATCCCTGGAACTTCAATACAAGTGGGAAATATTATAAAGAACGATCATTTACACCGACTGTAATCTGTACGACGTTCACGGCCTCTGTGAAGGCGAGGGGACAAGACTCACCCACTCCTAACACTCCTCCATCAGAGCAGTTGGTCACCGTCTCTGGAGGTGGAGGCACTGGATACAGACATCTGTAGCAGGGGCCTCCACGGTAGTTATACACCGTCAACTGCAGACACACAAAAGATACCGCAAACTGTACCCACTACACCGATGAGGAAAACGGGGGTCTGCCTTCGACCTTACCTGGCCTTCCATTCGTAAGGCGCTCGCTGACACGAGAGGTTTGCCGCTGAGCACGCAGGCGTCGTTCACCAGATAACGAGTGGAGACGTTGTCTGAGCAATCAGCCACAATGTCATATATGAGGTCAGTGAAGTCAAGGCGTCCTTACGGTTTATCAGACACACATTACTTACAGTTTCTTGTGAATTTCTCTTCGTCCGGGCTGATAAGTAATCACAGGGGCTGAATGAGACTTGGCAGAGAGCAGCTATATGACATATTCATGATTTTACAAGTAGAAGGTCTGTGCGATAGAGGATACTGTTGAATAAGTTGTAAGGCGTTTTCCGGCGAGAGCTGCAGATGGTAGGGAATGCATTCCACAGTAGAATTTAACCTGCAGAGATAGATTGACATTCAGCAAGTAATTTCCTAAAAAGTCTGTGTCCTGCATAAACAGCACATTTAATACAAACACCTTAACTGTCCTCCAGCAGCACGAGAGCCAAGAAACCGACAAAAAAGCAATATGCGAGTCCCGACTGGCACCAGACCTGTCGCAACCTGCTCATGCTTCCTTCCTTCTCCCTCCTAACCTTTGCCATCTCGACTATCAACGCAGAGCAAAAACAGTCTGACAAACATTACAGTCGCACATCATTTGCATCGTGCATGCAAGAAACGATCATAAAGAACAATTTTTAACAACAAGGCTTAATAAAACTGGGGAACATGGTAAAGTGCTGCACAGCATTAAATCGATGTTTCAGTTCTTCGCTAGTCAGTGAACTGACGCCCTCATGTGGCCGTAGGTTAAAGACGTGTGCGCTAAACCACAGAAGGCCTACTGTGTGGCAAAAAGGCACAAAAAACAGCTGTCTCTAAAATAACATGTTTACAAAATATTTGTAGACTGGGGTGAAATACAAAACCAAATATAACTTGTGGTGAGACTGGAGAGTGCCGGCGTGCATTATAATGCAGCCCAATGTTTGCAGAAAGCATAAAATACACTAATTATCACAGTTACTGAACATTTACTGATAATATCCAAATAGTAAGGTCTCTGTTTCTTTATTTGGGGGGAAGGCATTTTTAGACAGATTAGTAACAGTATACTTGTCAAAAAATCTTTCGTATTTGAAGTACTAGATGATTTTGGTATTCTCTAAACATCTGCATACCACGCATTATACTCAGTGTACACAGAGAGCAATCTGGGAACCTGTCGCCTACCGTGTCGCGACTGAGCCTGCGGGGCAGCCGGCAGATGTCAAGCTAAGATGTCGTTACTGTTGTCGAATGTAGAAACTAAATAGAAAATAAGAGATTAAACTGTCTTGGGATGAAGGATGACGGTTTTGTGATTGCATTTTGGCCACTGCACTATGTTTTAGTTCTTCATGCTTACCTGCATGCAACCAAGGCTTCCTTAAAGTGACCAGTACTAAACAGAGAAATACCCAGTCTCTGGTTTCTTGCATAGATATTGGCAGTTGTTCACATGCAGACACTTGATTGCAGAAATAAAACAGCGCCAACTTTGTACCTCAGAACTGCACTGGCAGCAGAGAGCGCCTTGGCCTGGCCCTGGTTCTCCTCCCCATGAAGCACCTGTCTGTGCAGGTTACTAAGCTCCACTTCATCGTAGTCTAGCAGGCCGAGGCGACCTGGGGAGGCAATCAGAAAGGCTTTAAAACTCATCAAACACTGAAACCAATGAGTATACTCATAAGGTACAAACTTTTAAATTATGCATCCAAAAGTTTGCCTGACACGCCACCTGAGGAAATGGGTAGTATAACTCTCACTCCTATTTAAATTCACTAAACGTTAAATCTTAAATGTTATACTGTACGTTTTCTTGTCTCTTTGGCTTTAAAATTTTATTCACCAAATAACAAAAAAATTAACTTTTTATGCCTCAACATTTCCTCAACATCTGTGTGGTTATTTTAAGTAAACGTCACTTTTAATGAGCTGATTACTTTGGTCGTGATGTCCATTAACATCAACAAGCGTACCTACCAACACCTGCTGCTGCAAGATACTGCGCCAAGGGGCAGCCCAGTCCTCCACAGCCCACAATCAGCACAGATGTCTTGGACAGATTCAGCTGACCTGCAGACAATCAGTCCTCACTTGATACAATGCTCTGAACATCAGACGAGTGTAACCTGCAGCCATCCGTACCTTGCACACCAAGCTCGGGCAGGAGGAGCTGTCGACTGTACCGCATGATGTCCTCGTTGCTGAGAGCCGGTTTGCCTGTGAGCGGAGTGAGGGGTGTCACTCTGTGACATAGCTCCAGTGATGAAGCTCGGCTCTGATGTTACACCAAATACATTTGCATAGAGTTTTTATTCATGTGTCTCCAAAGTCTTCAACAGTTTCCCTCTAAAATAAATCCACATGTGTTTTTTAATGTTTAGATATATGAAATAATTTGAGTTTTTCGATAAATTGCTTTTGTTGCCATAAAAAAGTCTGAATGTCCGAACGTATTGCTGCACTCAGATTACAGCTGCACAATGTGACCACTCTCATTGAATTTTTATTTTTTATTTTTCCTCATGTTAAATAGCCAGTACTCAGACATGTTTTATGCATTTATACTAAATTAAAGATCCTGGTTCATTTGAACATTTCAGGCTTCTTCATGACAGTTTTCAAGATATTCATGTTCAAAGAGATTTCAGTGCATGAAAAAAGGTCAGAAAGTGAGCTGGATGAGTTTTTAAAAAGTCCAGGAAAGTATTTGATTTATGAAGCTGGAATGTCAAAGAAATCATGTCCAAACTTTGGATCATCTGGGCAAGCAGAAAATGTTCTAAAAAAATGAATGATTTTGGATCAAATGGTATTAACTCAAAACATGTGAAAACAGAATGAAAGAAAAAGGTTTGATCAGCTAGCAAAGGTCAAAGATTAAATGTTAGAAAGAGATAATAATTAATAACTAGCCAGCTAAAGTAAAGCATAAATGGGTGACATATTTAGAAGATAAGATAAACTATCAATAAACATGCTTAAATGGAGAAAACTAATTGTAGGCTCACATATATGAATATATTAGGGATTACTTAATTTAAAATAAGGTTTAAAAAAAGTCAGGTAATAATATAATAATTAAACGCCTACAATGGGGGATCTTGTTTTATAAGAATTAATGCAAACTTTTCATCTCCAAAAGTTGATTCTGTTCATCTGGACGTAGCGTTTTGTGGGAGAAACGTTTCGTCACTCATCCAAGTGACCTCTTCAGTCTCAGCTGACTGCAGGTTTCCCCAATCTTATAAACAGTACATTTGCATAATAACTGAAACCAGCCCACTGAAGGAACAATGGGCTGGGAGGTCAGTTCCTTAATCTTAATTATGCAAATTCTCATGACCATTGATCAACAACCACTGACCGTAAATGGCCTCCTTCAAAAAAATTGGTCCACCCCAAGGATCAGGTCCCCCGACACAAACAGAGTATCATAGTGTACGCTGTTAAGTGCCAGGAGGATTGCCAGGATTTATACATCGGGAGAAACCAAACAACCTCTGGCGAAGCGGATGGCAC
>VUQG01018760.1:2689-18197 GCA_015106755.1 Etia nguti
TGACTAAGGTTTGGGGGGGGGGGGGGGGGGATTATGGAGTGAGTTTGGTGTGGAAGAAATGGACTCTTCTGACCTCAACACAATCAAACACCTTTGGGATGAGAGACTGTGAGGCAGGCCTTCTCGCCCTCCCTCACAATGCACTTCTGGAAGAATGGTCAAAATTTCCCATAAACACTACTAAACCTGTGGATAGTCTTCCAAGAAGAGTTGAAGCTGTTCTAGCTGCAAAGGTGGGCTGACATCACATTAAAACCTATTGATTAAGAACAGGATGTCACTCAAGTTCATATGTGTGTGAAGGAAGACAAGCAATTCTTTTTTTTTTTGCATTGTGGTATTTATGGTATCTTTATATGCACATGCCATAACATTCCCACCACGTTTGACAGGTAATGTGGTATTCTGTATCATTCTTGTACAAGTTCCTCTTGGTTTCATCTGTCCATAGAAATTTCCAGAACTGTGAAGGTTCTTTTAGATGTTTTCTGCCAAAGTCTAATCTGGCCTTCTTGTTCTTGAGTGTAACAAGTAGTTTTCACCTTATGGTAAACTTTCTGTTTTTTGTTCTTGAAAGCCTCTCTTGATTGTAAACTTGAACAATATGTCTGACTTCTCATAAGTGTGCTGACTTGGTTAGATGTTGTGAAGTTGTTTTTGTTAATCATCAAAATAATTCTGTCCTCATGCACTTTAGCTCCTTTAACGTCTTCTGTGGTCTTTCAGACATTTTACTGAGCTGGTCAGTGTATTTGTTCTTTTTAACAGTGCACCAGATTATTGATTTTGGGCAACTCCTGACGTTTCAGCTGTGTATGTGATAGCTTTATTTTGATTTTTCAGCCTAATGACAGTTTCTTTCAGTTGAACTGCCCTTTATTTCGGTCTCATATTTAAAGTTACCTATAAATGCAAATTCAATCCTTGATCTATATGCTTCATTTGTCATGAAGTAAAAAGGGAACAGTCCTCAGCTGGCCGTGAAACTGATTGAAAGGCTATTGATCAATAATTCACAGATATACACTCTAATACTATAAAGCATTACTTTATAATACTATTATAACACTAATATAATGGCATTGAGTGTGGTTAACAAGTTTCAGTATAATAGTTTGACACACCTTGAATGGTTAAATGACTGTATAGTGCACTTTTTATTCAAGCCACTAGGTGGCACGTGGCGCTTCAGATCCCACAGTGTCACTGCACGTGCTGCCGTGCGTGGGGGAAAAGCCAGAGCCGCGCCGTTAAAGGTGGTTGTTTTGGTTGTGATTCTCCGTAGCCCGCCTCCTGCTTTCTGATAGGCGCTGCGGTATGATTGGCGTGCGCGGCGCTCAATTGTCACCGCGTCAACACGCTGAGGGGGGCGTGGCTCGCGTTGGTAACTCTGATTGTCCGGACACATGCAGCCGTCCCCGTGACGTTGAAAAGTCTACTCAAAGCGCACGTAGTCGCCTCATCGCAGTAAATAAAACTTGTGTTTTCGAGCACAGCGGGCAGTTTCACAAGTTGTTTAACATGACGGCGGCTAACCAAATGTTTTTCGAGGACAGGAGCGACGTGCCGGACCTGCTCAGGTACTTGGCCGACTGTCCCTTCTCCTTCCCGGCCTTTGATGACAGCGGTAAGCATATTTTTAAAATAACTTTATAACAGTTATTGCATCTTTTTATGACAGCTGCAGCATGCATTGCAGTCTGTAGCTGGCAGACTTGTTTAAGTAGCATATGAAGGTGTGTAGTTACATTCATGGAAACACTAAGTACGTTTTTACTATTTTTCATTACTTTATGTGACTTTCCCACATAAAGATTTGACACAGACGCCTATGAATATTAAGGATTAAACTATGAAACTGGTTGTAAAATGAGTGTAATTAATTAGTTACATTATTTTTAATGTTTATGATTTAATATTGTCCTGTGACCGTTGCTATGTTGCCATTTTATTAGACAGTCTGAGCTAAAAGTAATGCAACAGCCCTGCAATACTTCATGGTATCTTCATCTTATTTATCTTGCTTTCAGTGATACACATGAAATGGTTTTATACACAAAGCTAATGAAGTGACTTTTGTTATTTTGACTGTTAAAACTGACTAGTGTTTATATTATATCTCAGCACTGAGCTAAGTGTAAGGTTAATTTACTAGCAGACACTTTAAACCCTTCTGTGTAGGAAACTGTAGAAGTAAAACCACCCGTAAACATAATTAAATGTCTCCTGTTCAGTTAATTATTTTACCGAGTGCAGTAGTGTGTGGTAATCAGAATACCACTCTAATCTCTTGAAATATGCACAGGTGATGAAAGGCTGTGAGGTGTATTGTGTCAGCAGACTGTCTGTGCTCTTTCTCTGTGTAGCCTGAAACTGATGCAACAACACTGAAACAGTCCTCACTCAGTTTCATCATATCATTAGTTTCTTTATGCACTCTGGTTATGTTATGCACACTTTCTTGCTTACTTTCTGTTGAAATTAAATAAATTCTTTGCTTTACTTTTTATTAGAAGTGGTTAGTGCAGTGACATAGGAAATGTGAGAGGGAGTGACGTGCAGGGCATGCAAGAAAGGCCTCCAGCTGAAACTGAACTAGATGTGTTGGGGTTGTGTTACTTCACCTGCGCTCTGATGTCTCCTTAAAAAGCGTTTAACTGGCACTCATGTGGGTATGGACTCTTACTTGCTCCAGTATCACCGAAGTTGGTCACAGTGAGGTTTCAAATATACCTTGACCTGTTAAAAAAATAAATAGATAAATAAATCTTAGTATGCAGTCCCCATCTTCTCATGACTAATGAGAGAGTTTGTTCATCTCTATAGACAACCTGTTTTTAACTCAGGACAACCAGACAGCTAGCTCAAAGGCACAGTGTCAGATTTAGGTCAAACAACTTGCAGTAAAGCTGTGACAAATGATGCATAGGAAATAAAACCACTCTAGAGTTCTATTCCTTTCATAAAGACCAGTCTGTATCATCCAGGCCCTGAAATCAGAGTTGTGCTGTATTAGCAGATTTACAGCAAATGTTTAGCTGTGTGTCATAAGTGTATGTCGTACATTGGCAGCATGTAAAATCTATGATGACTTAGAGTTGACCTTTGGGGGACACCTTAAGTAAAGGTGGTTACAACTGAAAGGAACTCTGCAGTAAAAGCAATAAAACTCGAATAAAACAAAATGAGTCAGCTAGTAGAAGCAAATCGTGTGCTAGTAAAGTCCGAGTATGTTTCTAGTCACGTGAAAACAACAAAAATCCAAAATTATTTATGTTTATGATTATATTTTTTTAATTTAAAAAAAATATTTTGTTAAAAAAAACAAAAAGTTTTGAAGTAGCCTGAGAGTTAGCTTAGCAAAACCTGAAATAATAATAACAACATAGATTTCTATAGCGCCTTTCAACAAACCCAAGGACGCTTTACAGTAGAGTAGATAGAGGTTAGAAAAAATGTAGCATTATAGAAACTTGTTTTGCTGTCATGGTCTTTCACCATGCTAACTACATATTATATCATTAAACTAATAAAGTATACTTTCATTGACACTTTCTATGCACATTTACCTACATGATGCTGGTATGCAGATGAAGAAATTGTACAAAGTTGTAATGGCACTACCCTTTGCATCCCTGATACCCTGGCAGACAATGTTTAGCTTTAGATTTACCTGTTTACACATGTTTGTGCCACCAGAACACATCCCACATACATGCAAAGTAATTATAGTGTTAGAAACTCAAGTATTAATATTTCCTTTTATTATCTTGTAGTAGCATTATTGACAACCAATGAGGACTCACTAGTACATAATATGCCGGCCCTGTGATATGCAGTGTCTTCGCAGTACACTTAAGTGGCAGGTTATTGTGTTATTGTTATTGTGTTTACTGTGGTTGAGGCCTTGATATTTCTGTAATTTCCCCTGTAAAGCATGTAGAAAACGGCACCATCAAGTTTTAATTCAATATTTCTCCCTCATCTCAGTGTGCATACAAAGTTTTCTCTGTTCACATGTGTTGAACAACAGCAGACTCCTGTCTCAGCTGTTTCAAGAGTGTAAATTTAATCAGTTTAAATAGACAGCAGAGGGCACTGATAAGTGTTTATTGTGCGATGGTTTACTCTGTAGACACAGCAGACTCCAGCCAGGACCGGTTCTTGTTTTGTATTTTTCCAGTGAGCTGCAGGACCTCGAATGAAAGCTTTGTGTTGTGTGAACCGAAGGCACAACAAATGATTTAAGTTTATTTCCAATATTGAAACATGCCTCCTCCTCCTTCTTCTTCTTCTTCGTATCATTATTAGTGTTTGAGTTTGACCTTTATCATCCTTGTAATGCGAAGCAAAATGGTGCACATGCGCTCACTTATATCCGTGGCCACAGAAACCTTTATAGAAACCCTGGTCTCATGTGTCCCTGTCTGACCTTGTACGTGGACAGTGTGAGGACAGCAGTCTTTTGGTGTGCGGTTTCGTCTCAGTGTTCAGTCTGTAGAAGCTCATGGCACTTGTGCTGAACTTGGAGGAAAAAAAAAAAAAGAATTTCACTGCGGCTGAACATCGTGTTCCTGAAACAAAACAATATGCGAGACAAAGTCGTGCGCGCTCCCCGTCGCGCGGAAACACGCACGTCTCTTTTTTGTGGCAGTGAGGGTTTATTTTTTAGCTTAATTATTTTTATAAGGTGCAGTTAAACACGGTGAATATTCTCATTAGAGAGGACCCGGAAGCTGGTGGCTGTAGAGTTAAAGCCTATCTGGGGAAATATGAGGTTGAAGTTAGAGATTATACCTCGCGTGCACTATTAAATCAATATAAAATAAAAACACTGCCGTGCGCGTGCCCGCTTCAGCCAGCTCGCATTGGCTTGCACGTGCAGAGAATCTTTAAGCCACGCCCATCGACAGAGTGTGCTTTCACGTGAGTCGGGTGCGGGCGGTGCGCACGTGTTTGGCCACGAGTATCACGCTGAGCAACGAAGCTGCTGCACGAGCTCACAACGTGTTTATGTGGGCGTGGGTGTTTGCGCTATGAGTGCGCGCGGATATGCAGTTCGTGCCGTGAAAGTGAGACTACCTCCTGCCTCTACCGCCTTCTAATAAAGATATTAATATGATGACTGCACGAGGCCGAGTGTTGTATTCACGTTGTGCTCATAGGGTTTGGGTTTTCTCCTTCTATGTAAAGCCATGATTTCCTTGTGTGTTTGTGGCCAATGAGCAAACGTAGAGCTACCACAGATTAGAGGCAAAGGAAAGTTGCAGTAATATATTCACATATGAAGCACTGACAGCCAATCAGCTGCTACTATTGCGTGAAGGAGGCGTGGCACGAAACTCCTGAATATCCAACGAGCGCGATCCGTGGGTAAGGAGAAGAAGAGGCTCAGTGTTGTGGTATTTTTGACTCCAAAAAGCTGTATTTTCGGCATAAAAGGCTCAAAAGCGGTGATAGTGTCGACGCTAGCGGCTAAACGCGGTTCTTGTGTTCCTGTTTTTCGGACGCAGCTCTCGGTAAAAAAGGCAGCGTCGCCTCGGTGTGCTCGGAGCTCGGCACGGAACAATGCCTGGCGAAGCCGCGATGGCAACGGTGCTCCAGCCCAGCGGTAATACCGCTACAGCGTCCCCCCAGAAGTCTTTCCCTTTTGTTTTAAAGAAGATTATGGACATACCTCCTCCGAACATCCTGGAGGAAGGAGAAGACGGTAAGCATTATTAATAATTATAAATAATCATAATAAATTAAAATTAAAATTCTACCCCGTTTTCCAGCTCGTGAATGAACCATATAGATTTTAAGGCTGGGTAGTGATCAGCGTCTGGGGTTTCGCCTTAAACGTGGGGTTGTGGTTTTGGCTCACATGCCCTATGTTGTGTGGAGCAAACATAGGGCATGTGAAGAACAAAAAGTTCCTGCTCCTCTGCGCTGAAAATCAAGGAACTAAACTGGGCTGGAAACACAGTAAGGACAGAGCGGACTCCTAGGTGTTTCATTAAACAGCCCGAGCTACTTTTATTTGGTTCCCTGGTGATGGTGTTTTCTGACTTTCTTCTTTCATCTTGGCGTCTACTCCCTCTCTCTGCCTCCGTCTGTCAGACTGGCTGTCGGGCTTCTTGCATGTAGCCCGCCTTTGTTTATCCACTTGTTTGTCAGGTGTCACATCACCACCACCCCTTTCCACCCAGCCTCTTCTCATTCATAATTTCACTTTCCTACCGTGTCTCCTTGAATAATGTTGTACCATACTGCAAATGCTGGTATCCATCCAACACCCAAATAAATACAAGGCCAGTGTCGCCGATACCAATAGCGATACGTACAAAGGCAACTTATGTAGCAGAGAGTAGTGTGTCATTACTTATGAGGTCATCACCAATTTGCAAATTCGGAACACATTTTAATGACTGTGATTTATTTTATTTTATTTTTTTGGTAATTAATACAAATAAACACCCCTTTTAACTTTTCATGTATTTTGAAACTGGGTTTTTTTGGAGACCTGGAATGTTTGAGGTATATTTCCAAAAAATAATTAACTCAGTGGGTTATATACTGAACTTAAAGGATAGAAACAAAGTATCGATCCTATCCTGTCATACTGTTGTCCTTTAGATTGATCCACCCACCTCTACTCCTGAATAATGTTTGGACAAGGGAACTGTTCATTTTCAGCAAGCAGCCATTATTTTAACTATTCTTTTATGCTTTATGTCTTTAATGCAGAAATAGAGAAGGAGAAGCTGTGCTCCTCTGAGGATGTGGATGGAGGAGGGGCTGTGGCAACCAATGCTGGTGGAGGCTCCAGAGGAGGTGGTGGCGGTAGTGGGGGCAGTGGAGGGGTATCCGCCTCCCTGACCCCAGCCATTTGGGAGAAGACCATTCCATACGATGGGGAGACATTCCACTTGGAGTACATGGACTTGGATGAGTTCCTCCTGGAGAACGGTATCCCTGTGACCCTGGAGGAGGAGGAGCTGCAGAAGACTCTGACAGTTGAAGACAAAGGCAAAGCCATTCCCAAGGTTATTGAAGCAGCTACCACCACCACTCCTACTACCACTACTATAACAGCTACTCCCACAACTCCTGTTGCTGCAGACTCAGCATCTCCCCCCTCTGCCTCCATGGCCACCTCAGATCCAGAGGAGCCTGTGACAGTCACCACGTTACAACCGGCTAAGCTAGAAGAAGAAGAACAACAAGAAGAAGAAGAGGAAGAGCAAAAAGAGGAATCTTTGCCTGAGGAGGCAACGTCAAAAGCAGAAGTGAAGAAAGCAGGTGAACAGATTTACTGCATGTGTTAAACATTAACACCTGATGACAACTGTTGTTTTCTCTCAGTTTTGCAGCTCTAGTTTTATTCAGTTTGGTCTAAGAATGTCGATGCTGGGGTAACATGAACAGAAGTAAAAACAAGACACAGGACTAAGCTTTGAAGTTCATGCTATAGCTTTTATAGGTTTCCTATAAATCAGCAGTCCCCAACCTTTTTTGCACCATGACCGGTTTATGTCCGACAATGTTTTCACGGACCAGCCTTTAAGGTGTCGCGGATAAATACAGCAAAATAAAACCAGTACCGGTACCAAAAAAAAGAAGATTTATTCATAACACACAGGAAAAGACCCAGGGAAACCAAGTTAACGATAAAAACGATAAAAAAAAAAGATAAAAACCCTGAAAACCATAAATTTCACAGGTACCGGTACCAAACAACTCATGGACTGTGGCCCGGGGGGTTGGGGACCGCTGCTATAAAGGCTGCATGACAGTCCTCTACATGCTTTTTCTAGTTAAACTAGAACCTGTTTACTGAAATACAACAAGACAAGTAGTAATCACAGTTAAGGTGCCCAAAACCAAAAGCACTGACATCAAACCACAACAACAGTTGCCTCAAGGCGCTTTGTATTGTAAGGTAAGGACCCTACAATAACACAGAGAAAACCCCAACAGTCACAAGTTGGATAGCAACACCTCACCAGACACAGGTAAACCCCCAAAAGACCATTACTTTGTTTTCTTTTGTTGATGTTAAAATAACATTATTTCACAGTATTTAACATATCTCACAGTTAACCAGACCTTTAGGAAAAGCCCCAAAGATGAGTCACCAATGTTCAATCAAGTCAAGAAAACCAAGGAGAACATTGACCAAACATGGCAACCTAAGTCATAATGATTAATAAATGTTATCAAATCTGGTCAAACAAACCCTGTGACAGACTGGCGACCAGTCCCGGGTGTAGCCTGCCTCTCACTTCATGACAGCCAGGATAGGCTGGATTAAATAAGGAATATAGGTTTTTCCAGTTAAATGTGGATAAACCAACTTATAAAATGCGGTATGTCAGAGCATTTGTCAGTCAGACATACCTTATACAGATTTTGGTGCTTGCCCAGCCATTTCTGTGCATTATTACTCTGCTTAAGTGTTGTGGTGAAATGCAGATTTTTGCATATAATTTTCATCTAGGTCTTCAATGCTAATATAGTCAAATAATTTCACTACAGGCAGTTTAATCACATGTTAGCACACTGACACTGACACAGCAGAAGCAGTGATAGACAATTTTTTAAAATGTATTTTTAGGAGGTGTCTAACTTAGACAATAGCTTTCATTTAAGCAGCACAGGAACTTTTAAAGCCTTTTTTCTAGCGTAGCATGTAGTGAACTTATTTGTTTTGCTATTTTTTAAATCTTTTTTCCCCCTTTTTATGTAGGTATGGTCATTATTCCCACAAAGACTTTTGCTTCTTTTGTATAACCCTCAGTTAGTTTTGTTTTTTTAAATGAATGTTTGCAATGTGTCTGTGTGGGATCAGCAGCTCAGAGTTATGAAGCTTGCATAGCTCCCTGATAGATTTCACAGTAGTGGTGATAAAGTCTGGCCACCTGGTTCATTCGAGTTTACCTCTCTTGTATACAAACTTACTTTTTCCCCTGCTGGACTCTGCAGAACGTAACACGCCCTCCCCGATCGACCCAGATGCCATTGAGGTGGACATTAATTTCCAGCCAGATCCCACAGACCTGGTCCTGTCCAGCGTGCCCGGGGGTGAGCTGTTCAACCCTCGCAAGCACAGGTTCTCCCAGGAGGAGCTGAAGCCACAGCCGATGATCAAGAAGGCCAAGAAGGTTTTTGTTCCTGATGAGCAGAAGGTCAGTGGAAACAAATTTTATTTTTCTCAAACTGCAAACTCTCCAGTCTAAAGAAACACTGGTATAAAAGCAAGCCAGTTTAAGTACGACATATATTTAGAACATTTCCAATCTTTATCAAAATCAGGTTCGCAGAATGTTTAAGCTCCAACTTCATCAGTTAGTGTTACTGTGTAATTTTTATTTTTATGTGTGTGTGTGCTTTAACGCGTCAGTTTTGATCCACATTAGCCCAATAAAACATTAGAATTGAGGCTGACGATCTCCTGAATTAAATCCCTTCGTTTATGTGGGCAAGTTTAACTCTTCTTTCTGTCCCTTTTCATTCCTGTAGGATGAGAAGTACTGGTCGAGAAGAAAGAAGAACAATCTGGCAGCGAAGCGTTCCCGCGATGCACGCCGCCTTAAGGAGAACCAGATCACCGTGCGCGCATCCTTCCTGGAGCGTGAAAATGCTGCTCTGAGGCAGCAGATGGCTGAGCTGCGGAAGGACTGCAGTCGCTGTAAGAACGTCCTGGCTCGATACGAAGCCAAGTATGGCCCACTGTAAAAAATAAATAAATAAAAGAAAAAAGGAAAAAAAGAAAACTCACAATAAAAACCATGACGAGACAAAAGCAGAACTCCCTTCCCCGCAAATTTCAACACAGACATAAACACCTAGGGAATCTAAATTTGCACTGTTGTCTTTGCTGACATCCAGTCACTGTGTTCGGCTCCAGTTTCTAATACGATGCTGGAGTTTTGGATACACACTGGCAGGCAGCGAGGCATGATGGGAGCGGTGGTCACAGGAAGGCCTGTGGAGAGCGCCTGGCTCCTACACTCGGACAGGAAGTGGACCGTTCTGGATTCTCCCATGGTCAAACACACATGGAAAATATGGTCGTCTCGAGAAAAGTTCAAAGATAGTCACGCGACATGAAAAGAGCGGGTCGGTTCAAAAGAATCGCACGCTTTCAAATTCGATACAGCAGTTTCCGTCAGAGCACAGCACACCTTAGTGGACCAAAGCACGAGTAGTGTCAGTCAGAAGTTGCGTATTTAGAAAGGTGCATATGTGCACTTCTCCTGTTTTCCTTGTGTTGCACTTAATTAGGAGGCGCAGAAGAAGAATATTTACTAAAGTGTAGCAGTGTAGGAGAGGAACAGATGAATAACGGAGCCGGAGTCAGGTTCAAGGTGGTACTCCCAGTCTGGAGAGAGAGAAAGGGGGGAGACCTCAGGAAAGGTGTGGTCCAGTCAGAGTTCTTCCTTCACACAAGCACGCCTCTGCACACTGTTTAAAAACAACTGTTATGTATATATAATCCTCTCTGCACCATTTTTATAGTGTGTAATCCATTTTGCACTTTTTCATTAAAAAAAAGAAAAGAAAACACACACATGGTGTGTGGAGATTAAGCTGGTAGCAGTTGTCTACCTTATTAACGATGATCACAGTGGGAGCTGTTATAATGGTAGCATACTAATGAAAATGCAAAGTAGGTCTAAAGTTTAAAGCTTATGTGATTTTTAACATCTTTTTTTCTACTAAGATCAGCTTCCAAGAGCCTCAAAGATTCAGTGAAGGAGCAGATTGTTTTATATATGGGGAAAGAGTAGTTTCTGTCTATGGGTTACTGTTAAAGACATGCTGTGCATTTGCTCTCCAAGGCACTCGATTGTAGAGGGGTATCTTCACATGTACAGTACTACACATATGTCTTGTGCCACCCTTCATTTCCTAAAGTTTTGCTCATAAAGTGGATGCAGGATTTTATTGAACCATTCAAACATACATGGAAATACAATATAAAAGACAAAACCAGAGTTTCTATAATTCTAACCAGCTTGAAAGTTGATATTTGGAATGACCACCTTATTCTTCAACACAGCCTGTTCTCTCTTAGGCAGCTTTCTTCTCATTTCTTTAAGTCGTCTTCAGGGATAGTTCTCCAGGACATTCAAATCTCTTCTTTGGATGTTTCTGCCTTTTTGTTCTGTTCTCTGTCAACATGATCCTACACTGCTTCAATAATGTTGAGGTCTGTGCTCTGGGGAGGCCAGTCCATGACTGATGTTTTTCTATTCGAGTATGCTTTCACTGCAGTGTTTGAGATGATTGCCATTCTGAAAAATTAAGCTTTTTCCAATCACACGCTTTCCAGATGGATTTTGAGCCATCATACAATACTAACAGTGAAGGCAGAAAACTGCCTTCATAAATTCATCAGTTGTTACAAGATCTGAAAACCGTTTAATATCCATCAAACTGTTACTCTTGACCTTTTGCGTAGATTCAACAAAAAATTGAACAAATATGTGTTTTGTGATGGGCTGCTAGTAACAAAAATACAATTTAAAATGGGTTCTTTGCTAATTTGTCTTTTATCTGTAAACACAACACTGGTTCACCCCTGTAGTTAGGGGCCTTTTTAAAATACTTAAATCACTTAAATTTTTTAAATATTTTCCTCTGAAAATGGTCTGGAACAAGGACTGGACTGAAAGAGTGAAAAAACAGCCAGTGTCCAAAAAAAAAACTTTGAAAGAGCTTTTGAGAAATCCTGGAGAACTAGTGCTCAAGACCACTTTAAACAACAACCAAGTGTGGCTCCTTGAAAGCAAAATATAAAGAAATGAGGGGTTGGTTTAAGAGTTTTTCACAGTGCTGTAGGGATGTTTATTTACTGCACACTGCAGTTAGTGTGCTAGAGTCACTGCCTGGTGTAGAGAGGACTGGATTGATTGGTTGCTTTTTGTTTTTTATCTTAAGCAGGCTCAAAGTCAGCTGTTTCTGAACCTTGTAAATATGTCTCCTGGTCTTTATTTTGCTAAGACTGGGACTCTGTGTCTTTATTAACCCTACAATATTCTTTATATTTGCCAAATAGTTGAATGAGTGCTGTATTTATTCTTGGGTAATAATGCATTTGTTGATTGTGATGTACAAACAATGTGTCGGATAATTTTATTTCTTCTTAGGAACAATACCTATATAATGAAACCAATGACAAAGCAGGGAATTCAAAGGGTAAACTGTGCTTTTGGATGTTTGTTTTAAAAACACATTTATATAGTAATGTGGGCTTTTATTTTATTTTTTTTTGGAGGGGGGGGGGTTGTGTTCTGAACACACAAAGGACAGGGTGCACTCTCCTTTACCTCGTCCAACACTTGCTACTGTGAAAGGTAAAAAGTGGAGCAGGGCTACAAAGTGTTGGTTGAAGCAAAGAGCACGTATAAAGCAGCTTAGTTCCATTTGGCAAAAACTTAAATCCGACTTTATAAACTGAGTTCTTTCTGCCAAAGCGTCTGAGTGTGAATCTTAATTAGTAAATATGTTTGCAGACTGTTATGGGACTCTGTATCTCAAACTTTTTATTTTTTTTAATTTTTATCAGCCAGCTTGTGCTCATAATCCTGGAAAGAAAATAAATGTGGCAATAATACTCTGTTATGTAATGCTAGTTTAATTTCAGTAGTGATGTTGTATGTATACTTGCTATGATGTACTAAATAGAAATGCCCCAAAGTCATTCGTGCTTCCAGTTCTTGATCCTCTGTAGTCCGGGATCTTAATGCATGAAACCCAGTAAACCTGTCCGTCTGTCTCTCTCTCTCTCTCTCTGTTGTTTGTTTGTTTCGTTTTTGTTTTTTAAATAAGTTTTATACCAAGTGTACTTATGTCTGTAAACCATAACCGAAAACTAGAGCTCTTTGGTTTTTTGGGGGGATGATGTAGGCTGGTGGTGTATTGTGCAGAACAGTAAAAAAAAAAAAAAAGCAGAACATCTTTACTGTGATGTCCTTTTGTTTATGACAGCACCGCCTGTCCTTGTGCGGCCAGCGCTTGACCTTGTGGTGAAAACAGCTGAAAGCAGCATCTTTTAATCACTGTGGATTATTATTGTTGTTTTTGTTATTGTTATTATGATTATGATTATTTTATTTTTTTAAATTTGCTATAGATTGATCTATATCTGGATACACTGGAATCAGCTTGTTTTTGTTTTTTTTTCCTTCTTCTTCTTGATTGCTAATGTGATCATTTGAGTTTCCTGATAGTGTATTGTAACAACTGTTTCTTGGGTTTTTTTTCTGTCACATTGACCTTCAAACTCGACATCGACTGCATTGAGCTTTAGACATCAGTGTAGCTGATGAATGCAAACTTGGACATTTAAAAAGAAAAAACTAAGATGGTACTGGCCAAGAGAAGTTTTTAGATCCAATAAAATCAAGATCATATTTTGTATAGTGATGCATAAAGTATGTAGCAGTTTCTGTTTGATGTGAAGCTCCTTATGAAATGATTTTTTTTTTCTTTTTAAAGAGGTTGGAGTTTTTCCCCAATTCTCTGCATGCAGACCTGCAGTTATGACTTTTGGATGTAGGCGCATCTTCTGCCACCTACAGACAAAAGATAACTCCTGCACTTGTAAAACCCTTTGTGCCACTTGTGGGGAACATTTGAGGAAAACTAGAATCCTGGATTTCTGAAAGCTTAATTCAATCTGTAAAAGCTGAAGCCACCTATTACATTTAACCCACAAAGCAGCTGAGGGATTGCTTGCCAGCTTGCAGTTTTATAGTTCTACCAGTGCATCAAATAAGAATGGAAGAATAAAGGTGGTAAAAATTGAACCCATCACAGAGGATAATGTATCCCTCCCTGGGATTTGGTTTGTTGTTTCTCCTGGTGTTGAGTGATTAGATTCACCACACAAACACACACACATAGAGAAATGCACAAATAATCGACACAGAACATCTGCTGCCTGCAGGTGGCACAAGTGTGTGTGTGTGTGTGCGCGCACAGGTGTTTCCTTTACCTGTAGGTGTGCTCAGAGCAGCACGACTAGATCTCCCAGTCTAAACCTCAGTTTTAAGGTTGTGGTCTGAACTCTTGGCACTGGTTTGAGGTGCTTGGCATTGACAACACCGTGCCCTTGTTTACTTATTTGAAGTAGCTCCTGGAAAACCATTTCAAATCTCTTTCTGGAACCATTTTTATAGACTTGTGGTGTTTTTGGGTTTCTGTTCTGATTTTTATATAAATGGGTTTTTTTTCTCGTTTTTGTATTGTCCCTATCATGTATTGGATACATGCAACTGCGGTATCGTGTCCTAATTGTATCTTGTATTATGCATATGAAATAAATTTGGAGTTTTACCGACACGTGGGCTTGTCTTTTTGACCTTGCCTGATTCGCTGACCGGCTGCGGTGGCTGTGTGAGAAACATGGGTAACAAAAGGAGCTGGTGGACAAAAGGAGGCATCTTCCTCATCCTCAGTGCACACACACACACACACACAATCCCCCTGAGTGCACATCTTTTTTTTCCTTGTTATTGTCCCCTCATTACCTCTGTCCTGCTGCTCATCAGTATTCCAGCAGAGGAGATGTTGCGTAATGATCACATCGACAGACAGGGGAGCAGAGTTGCGTAATGTATCAGCAGCCTCTAAAGACCAGAGGGATGGGTGTGTGGGGGGGATGGAGCAAAGATGGCAGGGAAGCAGGAGGTGGGGACAAGCAGTGGAAAGGATCAGGTAGTGGTAAGGATGGAGAGTGGGGGAGGGAAGATGGCTAGATGATGAAAAGAGAATGAGGGATGCAGAGCTATGCATGTTGTCACACCACTACATGCTCAGCACAGCCACAACATGAGCAAGCCAACCTTCCAGCTGGCTGTACACAGACACCAGCACAGGGCAGGACAGGCAGATGGAGTGCTGGGTGATGAAATGCAAAGTAATATCTGCTGGGATGAGTCCAGCTGAGGTGGGCTGGTGAGCAAACTGGCGGCTCACCATTTGAGAATTCCATCTTTGCTTTGAATTATTGATCAAACATCACTCGAATTTGTTTACCGCAATCAGAGCGATGAGCTGCTGGAGGACTCTCACACACGAACCGAGGGTCTGCTCCAACACATTCCAGCATTAACCCACACAGAGACCACAAAGGAGGAGGACTCACCCCCACACAAATGAGGACGACACAATCAGCTTAATTTCTCCATGCTAATAATTTTTTTTTTTTTTGCCAATCTGTTTTTATTACAAACTTAAAAAAGAATCTCATACAATAAGAAACTGCAGTAGTAACTCCCCATTCCTGAGGGGGCAGCACAGAAAACAGGTCATTGCATCTCAGTAGTGAAATATTCATTATACATCTACAGGGTGTACAGATCAGATACAAAATAGGAAGAAAAAAAATAAAAAATAAAATACAGGCAGGAAAGAAAACACTATTTATACATCATCTGAACATTTTATTAGATCTATTTTACTCTTAAATGTTAATATTTTTTTATTCACGTTTTTTTTTTTTTTTTTTTTTTTA
>VUQG01018761.1:0-30460 GCA_015106755.1 Etia nguti
TGAAAAGGATGAGCAGAAGGGAATGGATGGATGGATGTGTTAAAAGTGGTGTAGCACTGGTGCATTCTGGTTCTATATTAGTTTTTAAGAGAAGATATTAGAACAGTTTAGACAGAAATTGTTCATTTCAACTAAGAAAAGTTAAAAAGTGTGTGCACTTTTGTAAACAACGTAAATCATATAGTCATTTATCCATCTCATTATCCATTATAAATCACAGGTTATGGTCATTTGTGAAATATAGAAAGAAAGTTCTAAATTTTATTGTCATTGGTTGGCTGTAGTGCCCAAACTAATGAGAATTAAAAGCCACTGAGAAGTCAATGAGGCAAACAGTCACAATTACTTATTTTCAGTAGACTGGACATTCAATCCCACCTGTATCCAGACAGCTGACACCAAGCTTCTAAACAACAACAACTACTGCTGTTTATAAGCTAACAAGCTAATGTTAGGCTTGGCATTTCCTCTGATAAACAGTTTGATTAAATTCTCACATCATATGAAAGTTTATTCAAGTGTCTGAGTCCAACAATGTTAGATCTACTTCAAAGAAATGTTTCTCTAATGCCAGCTAGCAGCAGCTAACAGAGGCTAACACCAACTAACAGCAGCAAAAACAACACCGTTTACTAACAGAAAAGTTCAGGATATCCTGACCAACTCGCCTCACTATCATTGTCACTGGACAGAAGTGAGCTTCACTGGCTCATTTACTTGTTTCAGGTTCCTTCACAAAGTTTTACAGCCTCCTCCACAGTAAATATACGTGGACACCTGGCTGATGTAAACAGTGGTCTGATAGCCTACACTCACTACAGATGAACTGTGGCCAGAGTGGTTTGTTCTTTACCGGCCACTGTAGCTAAGATTATGCCCTTGAATTCAGAGGGGTAAAAAAATAGAATTCAGTTCATTCATTTACATCTAGTGATGAAATTTTAAACGCTGTCTTTAAACTTTATTATGAGCTACATGGAAAAAACTGAAAAAAAAGAGAATCTCCAAAGGTTTGGGTTTATCATGTTGCCCAGAATCTGTTGATGATGGAATCCTTAAATACAAGTACATATGGCATATCTGTGAAGGCAGCCTTAATGCTTGATGATATAGTGTAAACAATTAAAAAATGAAGTACACTGTCAAACCAAAACTGCTGAGCAGTTTAAATCCTGTCTTGCACAAGATCAGGAAAACATTTTGTTTATTTTAGAGCTGTCTGTCTCCTCAGCTCTTACATATTATAGTTAAAAGATGAGGCAATGCTCCTTTCCAAATGTGGTTGCATTCAAATCAAAACATGCAAATATAAAACGAAAACCCCCCCACTAAAATGTCTAAGTTTCAGTATCTGATATGGTGTGTTTGTAGCATTCTGAATTAAATATATATAATGGTTAATTGACATGCAAATGCTTTAAAGCTGCAACCTCAGCAGCTAGGGAAAAACAGAGTACAGCAGAGGCACTGAGCAGTGCCCAAGCATGTTTATGATGTAGGCGCAGAGAGTCGAAGCTGCTCACATGCAGATGACAATCCAATCTAACTAACCATCTCTTCTCCTCTCTTCTTCTATCGCTTGCCATCTTTTTGACTCCGGCTGTTTCTTCCTCCATCCCTCTCAGAAGAATTAAATGTATGATGGGAGAAGCCACTCTGCTCATCAGAAGCCAAGCAGAGATTGAGCGGGGATGTTATTTTCTTTCCGTTATCTTTTTTCACTGGCAGACTGTGTAATGTTGATGGTAATTGGACCGAGGCTAAGAGGATGAAAACTCTCATCAGTGCTTGCATCATATCCGTGCCAGATTTAAGGTTTAGAGAAAAGTTCTTCAAAGTTTAGGAGAAAACAACTTTTCAATTTCACAGATGCAGATACAACACAAAGCAGTTCCACTGTGGTTTGTTCATATGCAGTATTAATGTTCACTCATGCATACAGGTATGTATGCAGAAGCTTTGATTACCCGTTGTTGAGGATAACAGGAAGCAACAGGTCCTGTAGAGGGAGCCATTCATCTACTCTGCACCTGCCTGATTCGCACATCTCCTACACACAAACACACGCACACAGGATCATTTACACACGCATGCACATGCAGAGAGCTTTAAATATACATCTTTAAATTACTTAAAACTAATGTTCTTGTTAACTGAGTTCATAAAATTGCACAAAGACTCCATTAGTAATTCCATTTCCAGTTTATTGGCTATATCTAGCTAAAACTAATATATAGTGATACAGTGTGCCCTGAAACTTTCCTACTTTCTGAAAGGCTATAATGCCACCCAAAGAGGCATTTAACTTATTATCTTTCTTGTGGCGTGCTGAATTATACTCTCTCTCTCTCGTCTCAATATGCAGATAACAGAGGGTATAAATGCAGAAACTGATTTATTATTTACTTAATATCATATGTTATAAATAAGATTTTACAGCTCAAAAAGAAATTTTAAGTAAGACTAATTTAAAATGAAATAATTTCAAAACTCATTTGTGAAGCTAATTTAATTATTACAATGTGAAAAGTGTGATTTATGACAAAGCTTTCCATTTACTGGCACAAGAGTCTATAAATAAATGATCCCACAAGGTGTCACGAGACAATGGTCTCAGCTCTTTTTGACAAAAACACGTCTGCTTTTCTTTTTTTCACTAGGAGAACATGACTGTTTGTTTAACCACTGGTAAAATGCTCAGAACTCATGTTCAAAGTAAACACCAGTACAGTCTAATGGGGTCTTTAATGACATGGTCTTCCTGCTGCGTACCTTGACAGAAAAGGGCTGGGCGAGGTGAATCCTCACACTTCCTTCTGGCCTCCCACAGAAAAGGCACCACAACCACTGGAAAATAGATCTCAACCCAACCTATGAAGATATGTAAAATACACACAGATACACACATACAGACATATTTGCATTTAGGAGGACATGTGAACAGCAATACCACTAATGAGCAGGATCTATAACGAGCACTAAGACAAACAGCCGCCCTCATAGTGTGCTTACGAGTACAAGAACTGTGTGTACAGCACTGTATGTGCACAGTGTCTGAATGACAGAGCAGAAATGATGGGGCAAGGACCTTATTATTGCAATTAACCAAAAGCAACACCCACTCTCCAGTATCATCTCAAAGTGCAGATAACAGAGGGCGTTATTAATGGAGACTAATAATCATCACAGCTGCCTCGAAAAAAATGAAATGCAAACCTCAACTCATCGACCAAAGCTGCCCAGTGAGAAATTAGAGAGCAAAGTTGTGAAAGCGCCTTGAGGCAACTGTTATTGTGATTGCTGTTCTGATTTGGCACTATATAAATAAAACTGAACTGAAAAGCTCTTGAAGTTGGAGAGTCCTCACTGACAACTTTGGGTTTTTTCTCGAGACCACAAATTTCATTCTGTGAGCGCCTCTTTAGACAAAAATCTGAGAAACCTGTGCAGTCAACACACAACAAAGATATCCTGATCCACAGACTGTAACTACTGTAATGACAAAATCTTATTTTTAAGGGACTCAATATTCTTTGTCTTTCTTCTGTTTTGGGGGGACAATTCTCTTTTCCTATTTTTCTAACTACAGCTCACTTGGGGGGTCTTAAACAGAAGGTTTTAGGCTGTATTTGCTTACATTTGAGTGAACTTGCCCATGTCTGCTTATGATCAATTAGCGGTTCCTGTTTTCAAAGTAAACATACATACAGCTATGCTTGGATGTAATAACTGAAGCAAGTTAACACTGTACAAAATAAAGTGAATTTCAGGTAAATTCTACAGTCATAACATTATTAAAGCATTATTTTTTTCTGCGATGTAGTGGCACTGTATCTATAACTGTGTGTGAAAGGTCTTTGTGTTCATATTCACTCAGTTGTATCTTAAAAGTGTTTGCACGTTGATTGCCTCCATGAGCTATATGTCAAAGTAACTGCTGTTGCTCCAACTGTTGGTCCTGCTGATAAGTGAGCCAAATGAATGGCACAGACTGCAATAACTAATTTCCTGTTGTTTTTACAACACTGGCAAGCACCTGTTCCTTTCACCATATGCAGTATTTCTGACTCATGTTCTTTCTCCTTTTTGCAGTTTGAAAACACAGCACTAAAGCAAACCTGTTCACTTGCTCCTGAGGACAGAACAGTTACAGATGGATCCTATTAAGTATGTGTGTGCACTTGCAAGTGTTTGTTTACACACATCCACCTGAATGTAGGTCTTGGGCACACAGTCGTATGAGATGCCCACGGGGACCAGACTGACGTCGGGGACAGATCCTTCTTTGATGAGCTGCCTGATGTGAGCCAGCCACTGGCCACCCAGCCCAGACCTCTCTGACACACCAATACTTATTGCCTGGCCCTCATGTAGCAGCTCACGTACCAGCTGAGGAGAGAAAGATGGCAAAGACAGAGGTGTGAAAAATCTTGGCAGTCAGAGAACAATTAACATAAATGCCTGCTATGCATTTTGAAAAGACACATAAGCAATAATGCAAACCAGAAGACTGAGGAAATATTTTTTTAAAAAAAGTCTAGAGGCAGAATGTGGAGGGAAGTCAAGTCAAAATGCAGGAAGCAGGCAGGATAAAGAGCAGAGATAAAGCGAGACTGTGGGGGACACTTAATGACATTCAGAGATACTTCCCTCACCCCAAATCCTGTTTCCCCCTTACAGACAAGAGAAATTCAATTACCATTGAACAGCAGCTAAACAGGCCTACACTCAATAAACAATAAAGGTCTATTAACACTGAAATACAAGCAATAAACAAGCCTGCCTTCTCACGCAAAACAAATATGCTTTCTCACTTGAAGCGCAACTGAAAACAAACAAAGAAATAAAACATCTCACAGCATCAATTCATAAACAGGCTGTTTATGTTTCACTTTAGCTATAGTCTCTGTATACCGACGTCAGACTGAGCTGTTTTATTGAACTGTATAACACAATATTGATCTTAGTAAAGACAGTAGCTCCTTCAAATGAAATATGTCTTTAGGTAAACTGATACAGATCACAAAACGGCTGCCTCCTTAGATATAAACAGTAGATATTAAGAATAAATAGATGCTGATGATTACTGGTAAAAAAATAAACTGAGGCACTTAGACAAGGCACTTGAGGAAACTATAATAGATGCAAGATGTGGGAGAAAACAATACACACCACGAATATCTCCAGGATAAGGGGAAGATGTGCATCCAAAACTGGAACAACCTGCTCAGACCTGTCAAGGTCCTGATTTAAACTAACCACCGCTCTTCCTATTTCCCCACCCTCGTTCTCATGGCTTTGTCACTCTAGCCAACTTCCAGAGCTGCAATCTCTTTAGCAAAGACTGAAGCTACTTTGTAGTTCTGAGGATGAATAGAAAGTAGGATGAGATGGTAGGGTGGCAGGTTGCATTCTGATTGGGGAGCTGACTGTGATAACAATCTGCCATGTAGTGCAATGAAAAGTCCCTGCGTGTCTGTGAGTATGAATTGAAATGAATGCACATACACTAAGCAGAAAAATTACAAGGATAGGAATTTTTTTTTTACCCTCTAATTTTATATAATTACCTGCTGTCTAAGATTTATTTTTCATCAAAATTCATTAGCAACATGATTTCTAATTCAGGGCCCAGTGTGTCATTTTAACTTTCACATACAGCGCTAATGAGGAACTTGTACCAGGAGAACTTTTTATGACTTGTGGCACAGAAAAATTTGTGCCTCTAACCTCAATTAGTAATTGCCCATAAAACTGGACATTTGCATATTGTAATGCAAGTGGTAAACTGTCCTGATGTTGGTGTGCTGCAGAAGTCACATAAAGAGAATCTATTTAAATGTACACTCACTGGTCACTTTATTAGGTATAACTGTTCAACTGCTTGTTAATGCAATTATGTATATCAACCAGTCGCATGCCAGCAAATCAATGCATTAAGGCATGTAGACATGGCCAAGATGATCTGCTGAAGTTCAAACCGATCATCAGCATGTGGAAGAAAGGTGATTTAAGTGACTCTGAACATGCTTCAGTCTGACAAGAAGTCAGTCAAAAGATCACTTGATACAATCGAGGATTACTGAAAGCACAACACGTCAAAGCTCCAAGCAAATGTGCTACAGAAGACTTCTGTCAGCTAAGAACAGGAATCATTCTCATCCAAAACTGGGCAATAGAAGATTGGAAAAACGTTGCCTGATCTGATGAGTTCCGATTTCTGCTGCGGTTGGGTCAGAATTTGGTGTAAAGAGCGCAAAAGAATAGATCCATCCTCCCTGCTATCAACAGTTCAGGATGGTGGTGATGGTGTAATGATGTGGGGGATATTGGTGACACACTTTGTGTCCTTTAGGACCAATTTCTCATTGTTTAAATGCCACAGCCTAACTGAGTATTCTTGCTGACCATGTCAATCCCTTTATCACCACAGGGTACCCAACATCTACTGAGTGAATATGCTGTTACACTGATGGATGCTCGTATCAAACATGAACAAAGTTTCAAATAATGTGGTCAGTGTATGCTGAATCTAATCTCAGTGAGCCAAAAGCTCAGACTTCAGACTGCTCTAAATGCTCAGGTTCAGACAGTTCATACCACTCTCGGATCTGTATGACATCGAAGAGAGGAAAAATTCTTAATATAGTGACACAGAAGACAGCTGATTTAAAGGGTGAAGGGATGACAGCTTGTTTCAATCACAGGAGGACCTGTATCAATACCCAGCGTAAGATAAATAAGACTCAGCTGTAAATCGTACAAATCTTCTCCAGTTGAGTCCAAGAATAAAACATACGGAGCTGGAAAAGAACAAAATAGGTCCCCTCTAATTACACTGGGTTAGACTACAAACAGGCAATATTTGCCTGAGTTTAAAAAAAAAATGGGTAGAAAATTAAAAATCTCAGCAGCTATTTCATGGTCTGCTATGACATTTAGGGAACACAAATGTCAGTATCTCCCTTTTTTATGTGCTAGAATGAGGTTTGCATCTGTTTACTTTAACACTATGCCAGCTCACGTGTGGCACAGCTTGAGCCTGTTAATGTTCTGATGTTTCCATTTAACTTAAATAAAGCCTCTCAGAACCACTGGAATTGCTTGTTAAAGCAGTCAAGCGGAAGTTTGATGTCTGACATGAGGACCAATTTATTTTCCTTAAAAATAAAGTATGAAAATCACCAGACCTAGGAACTCTTATATATTACCCCTTCTTATTTCTAACTTACAGCAGTCATGACAGATTGGTACAGTGTGTCCATCTCAGCATCCTGCTCAGTACGTGCAGAGGGTGGCAGGAGGACCACACCTACTTTCTGCAGGATTGATCTACGGGATAAACGAAGCACAGCATAACTCAAACAACACTAGTTTAATCAAAGAAAATGTGCATAAAGTCATTTATGCACATTTTCACTATTTAACATAAAACTGCCCAGCACTTTTATTCACGCTACTATTTTTTAGCAGCGTGAATAAAAGTGATAAATACAGCATCTTATTTAGTTTGTGTGTTTTTGTGTGTGTATGAATGTACCTTAGGGAGGCGTTCTTAATTTGGAGAGGACAAACAGTGTACGGGACTCTGAGGCTGTGACAGAAGAGCACGAGAGGGATGAGAGCACAGTCCACGGCGCTCTGACGCACGTACACATAAACCAGCAGAGATCCCTGAATTAGAGAACAGAAGCAGCTTCTGATAAACAAAATTCCTCACATTGTCATTCATTATATCAAACAAACACGGATTGTGTAGAGGTGACGCACAGATTAAGGAGCGAATCCATGACCTTAGATCAAATCAGCTTTTGATCAAGCTACACAAAGGAAACAGGAGGCAATGAAGAAAAATTAATTTTTATATTTTAAAACTAGTAAAGACGCAGTGAAAAATGTGTGAGTTCCAGTATTTAAAGATGCAGACACATTTCAAGTATAGGTGGCGAGTATGCCTGAATGGCTGGATTGATTGTAGAAGTTGACAGCACAACTTGTATGTTTTTTTCCCCAGTGTCAACAACAGCTCTATTATTTGCTTTGTGGTCCCTTATCTTTCGAGTAGCATTAGTGATTTTTTCCATTATGGACATGGAAATGAAGAGCTACTATCGCAAACTCAATTATATATCGAGTGAAGTCAAAGCAGAGAGATAAAACACAATGGCACTTCTGTGCATGCGATATTGTTGCTACAGCAAAAAGCGCTTTGCAATAAAAGTGCTGCAGAATTAAAACACACAAACAGCCTGAACATTGGTAGTTTTCATAAACTCATGACAAAGATATATTTATTACTTTTTTATTTGTTTTTTTTTATATAGCAAAAGACACAATAACTGGGTTAACACCTGAAATTATTTTATATGAATTTGGTTGTAACTACTGTCAGTATGCAGTGATTGAAGCAGTTCAGTGAGGTCACGCTGTAACCTAACTTGCCTCAATAATGTAGAAAATGAGAGATTTTCAGGTTTGTCATGAAACAATTTATGGATGAATAAATTGGTAAAGATTTAGACAATGGGACTACTCATTTGAAAACTCAAGATTTAAATTGATTTTGTACACAATCCCTGCAGAAATAACCCTGAGTATATCCTGACAATTACACTATCAAAGCAACACTTGATCATCACTGTTTAATACAAAGTCATAAACAGTCATAAACACACATGTCTGAATCCATTTCACCTGCTTTGGTGCAAATGAAAGTGACAACAGGTGCATTGGAGAGGCAATGACAAGGCAACCCTCAGAAAGGGAGGGGGGCCTCGTCTTATCGCTCCTGACTAATTTTTCTCTAGTTTTGCTTTTCACTGGTCTCCTTGTCACTACTACTACCAGCAACTCAATTAGGTTGCACAGGTAGTTGAGCTCCTCCATAATGGCACATCCAAGAAGGTTTGCTGTGTCTCCCAACATCAGTCTGTGGAGTGTGAAGGAGATACCAGGACACGGGCAGTTACACAAGGAAAATATCACTGCAGCCCTGAAAAATCATCTCCAGTGGGTTACTCATGAGCATGTTTTTGACCAAACTGTCAGAAACAGACTGCACAAGGGCCTGACATTCTTCAGCGGGACCTGTGCTCAAAGTCCATTGTGCAGCTCATTTGGCAATTACCAAAAAACACCAGATGTGAAAGAGTCTAAAGACAATTTGGCGAATGTTAAGCTGCCTGCAATATATCATTCAGCAAGACTGGTTTTGCAATGGGTCAGTGATGGTCTGGGGTGGCATTATCTTTGGAGGGTCACACAGACCTCCAGGTGTCAGCCAATGGTACCAAGATGAAATTATGAAAGTCTCAGAGCCACTGCAAGACCTCATGCTCGTGCAGTGGAGTGAGCCACCTAAAGATGCAAGTCACATCAGCGTGTGATTTAAATTGTGAACTTTGATTTTTGTTGAATCCGTCCTCACTGGATTGATGATTTTTGTTTTCCAATGACTGCTGTTATGTCACAATGAATTACACATTGTATTTCAGAAACACTTTCCAACTTGAGTATTTTATTCATCAGGATTGGATATGTGACTTTTACGTTTAAAAGTCACGTTTACTTAATTTTTCAGAGCAGAGTATTTGAAAACCACTAAACCATAAGAATAACATTTGAGGTTTTCAGTTAGCTGAAGCTGTTTTCACATGCACTGCTGCGTGCAACATGAATGTACTGACGTTTTCCAGAGTTTATCTGTGAAAACGACTTTAGTAACACACAACATTTCAGTGATAACAAAGCTGAAGACCACGCTCACTGAAATCATTCATGCCCATTTTAAGCTTGATTCAGGCATATTTACTTCTGTTTATTTAGTCAACCATGTAATTATAGTGTGCAGTTTGTTAGAAAAAAAAATGAAAATAATTGCACATAAAAAGGCAAGCAGGAGAAATCTCAACTTTCAAAAGACTCCAGACAATTAGATCTGTTTACTTCACCTTACCAAATATATTCTCACATTTCTGTTTACCTTGAAATCTTTTGGAGTAGATGTGTTTACAAATGGGGCGGCAGCTTGTTTACCATCTCAATAGATGTCAGAGCACATCCTAATGTGAAACCAAAACCTCTCAGTATCAACACTGTGCAAACACACAGTGTGCTTCCCATTTTTTACAGCAAGAGACACCCTTTAGAATATCAGATATTTAATCTACAAAGGTGTGTGTGCATTTATAGACATTTGTACCTCTTGTGAGGCTCTGTGTAAAGCCGGCAGATGGTTGAGGTTAACTTGAATACTGCCGAACACAGAAGCAAACATCTTCAGCATCGCCCAGCCCACGAATCTAGTCAAGAGAGGATAGTGGGTGGAGGGATGTATAGAAAGAAGAGATGAAAAAGTTAATAGCAAGAGATCGACACAAGGCAGTAATGGACAAATGAAGCTAAGAGAAAATATTCACCCATAATATAATTTAGGAAACAGTTTGGCACAAAACGGGAGGAAAGGAGAGTGTTAAATGTGACGATATGTAAATGAGACAGGTGGGGGCAAGACAAAGTGGGGAAAAAATGGATGAAGATAAGAAAATGATGACATAGGAAAGAAGTGAAACAATAAGCAATAAAGCAGCGGTTGTGAGAGGATGACAGCTGTAGATAGAGACAAAGTCTATAAATTAGGGAGATTGAGGAGGCGAGGAGAAATTGGATTTTGAAGAGATTTCTTAAACTTTAAGACAGTCAAAATGTTTCTTCAGAAAAAAATATAAAGTTTCTACTTCATTTCACTAGATATTTGAAGAATTTCTGACACTGAGGCTACAGAAACATGCTCCCAAGAGATGATAGAGTCATAACATCCAACTTCAATTTAAATACTACTTAGTGCAGAGATCGAAAACATGCCGTCCACTGGCCGTGGACAAGTTTGTGCCTCAAACAGCTGTCAGTCATCTTGAAGAGCATGATGATTGACAGCTAGAAAGGCATTCATCTGTAAGCAGTCACACAAGAAGCTTTGAGCTGTCTTACAGTAGCACATAAGCATTTCTGTTTCTCTCTACAACACAATTTTGGTTTGGAAAGCTTATTGTTCTTCCCCTGAGTGACCAAAAAGAAGTGGGAACTTGTGATAGCTACAGATCTCCACTGACAGCTGACTATTCCAATATTTTCCAGTAAAAGATTCTTTAAAAAATCCTGTGTACAAAAATATAGAACATTCTTGTAAGACAGAAATCCAAAACCCTGAGCCTGAAATTCTGCTTTTTCGGCTGGCTTAAAAAAATACATAAAATAAACATAATTATTGAAATCAGTTCCTTTTCAGATTGTTGGTCATTTTTTTAATGAATCTGGCAATTATCTTGGCCTATTTTGTTGCTAACTCATATTCATAAGAGCTATGTTTCCCCCTTTGTGATTGGCCTGTTCTCCATAGCAACCATAGTGTGGGTTTTTTGGGTAACGCCAACTAATACTGCAAAAATACTAAAGCCAACAATGTGTTAGTTAAGCTCTTAACATTTTTCGCTTATTCAGTCCATCTATGTAATGAAAGATGTAAAAATGACTCATGAATGGCCAGGTCACTTTAAAAGAGGCTTTTTAATTAATTTCTCCATGCTTGTTGGGGACTATTCTTCAACACTGATCCAGTAAACGTTCAAAGCACAAGGACGGTCTAAGTTCAATTGATGGAACATTGTTAATGTTCATTGTAATTAAAAAGCATTCAGCAAATGACTCATTAATGTGTTTTTAATAGTTTTTGGACAGAATAGACCCTCAGTGAAAATGAGAAAAAGCTTTAAAGACCTTGAGTGCACAAATGATACTTGTTGGCAGGATCAGTTGATGGGTGGCTTTGGTGTTGTCGAGGCTTTAAAGGGACAGTTGACCTGATACTTTTTAGATGGCTTTTTTTCAGTTATTTTATTTTGGAGTGCCCAGTTTTGGAGATATTAGCTGTGGACATGTCTGCCTTCCATCAAAGTCGTTCTAAAGGCAAGTCTTGTCACCTGCCAGTCATCTTAGTAATACAATTATCTGGTGAGTTATTTTGACAAATGAACCTAGGGCCAGTCACAAACGCCTAGAAACCAGTTAGGGCCAGTCACAAACGCCTAGAAACCAGTTGGGGACTGCTCAGCAACCACCAGTCACACTTGACTATTTCCCAACCAATGGCGAGTGGTTGCTGTCAGTTTAAGTAAGTCAGTAACACTCTTGATCACTTTTAGAAATTGGTTTTGACTGGACTGGTTCCTGAATGATTGTGGATTTTTTTTCTGAAACTGGTTGCAATGAGGTATACATGCTGCCCTGAAAACCTCCTTATGATTGTTTTAGCCACTGCAGTTGCCCGCAGCTTATCTGGATGATACCAACTGGTCTACAAGAGCCGGCTAACTGTTCTCCAAGCAGCAGTGAAACTGTGACACAAACCTATATGCTATCTGAAGGTGGGAACTATGGTATGCTACTCTTAACTGCTTATTTACAAGGGCTAGCTCCGCAGTTTTATATTTGGACTTGGATTTTTATCGTTCAATACAGTTCCTTCCTTTTTTTTCCCCTCCCAGGACTAAACTAGGGATCTTTTTAGGCAAATGTGTAAAGCACTACACTATGGACACCAGATGGGAATAGTTTTGATTGCAAAAGCCTAAGAAATCAACTGTCTTGAACTCTGTAAACACTTTCCTAAGGAGTTTATGGGTTTAGTAACTCCTTTTGTAAACCTTGGGTATACCATCTTTCAAAATGGAGGATTAACTGTGGTATGGTCACTGAGTAAAAACGACCAACCTCTCACCAACTAGTTGGGGTATACACATTGCTAATCAAGCTCTAGGCCTGTGTGAATTAAGCCTGACAAAGAGAAATCTAGTTTTTATTTAAATACCTAGCAGGACATATATTAAATTAATTAAAATGTCATTTTTAAAAAAGTTAAAAGAAGAAAAAATCCAGCTATTATACATTTACCGCAAAATAACATTTAAAAAGATTTTTCCCAGAAGGTTATTGACCACATAATGGGTCAAAAACAAGTACATATAAAGCATAACCCACAGTTAAAACTGTGGTCCATTTTCACTGCGTGTGGGCATAAATTCAGAAACAGCAATAACTGAGTTTTCCTGGTCCAGCTCTTGGTTGGCTCTTTGAGGGCAGGAACAAGAAAACCATAATTTTTGCCATTACAGAATTCTCAAATCCTAGATTTCCATTCAGGATTTGCTGAAATGCAGTCCCTCTCTTATAATGCTTCTCTTGATTACAATGGGAATAAATCTCATTTAATTCATTTTGTTACTTGTTAAAACATTTGAAAACTCAGCATCAATATCACGTTCATGAAAGTAGACACAGTTAGTCAAGTTTCATGCAGGAACTATTTTCTTTATACCAAATTACTCCTGTTTACTGTATCACTGCGCAGAAGAAAATGAGCATCTACCCATGATGAGAGGCTTGTGACAAAAAGTCAGTAACCATCGTGTCCTCCAACCAAAAGACGCCGCACGCATCTTTTAGTTGGCAGATGGAGAGAGAACAAAAGAAAAAATTCTTCCATGAAACTGCACAATTTTGCATTTTCTTTTTTGTAACCTGGCCATGACATTTAAAAAAAAACAGCTGTCACTGCTGAGTTTCTTTTAAATATATTTTTGGCACTTTGAGCACCACAAAACAGGTGCTACCTAGTTCTGTTATATTCACGAGAAGGAAATATCTCGAAAACTGACCAACTCGCATTGCAAAATTGCATATGGGTAAGCAGTAGTATAGGGACCTAAATTATATTTTAGAAAAGCAATGTTGCTTTAATGTTGACAATATATAAAATTAACTCCTTAGCCATTATGGAGCAGCAGCAAATGAATGAAAATAAAATCGGAATTTCTCATAAATAGGATGTGAAAATCTTTTAGAATCATAATATCATCAAAAGGCTCATCTTTTCTGCATCAAAAGATTTAAAAAAATCATTAAAAGAAATTGCCGCAGACTGCAACTCTATTTTTGCTTCAGGCACACCGATATGATACATCTCACTCGTTATTTCTAAATGAAAGGTCTCACAGCACAGCTCTGAATCAATATGCAAATGTAATGTATTAATAAACACACACAAACAACCATCTTTGAACCTAGCTTCCCCCCCCCAAATCGACTCATGCACACATAAACAAACCTTAAGACGCCAGAGGAGATGCAGGTGTTAATGAGGGGGAGGAATGGTGAGAGACAATCTAGCTGCCCGTGGCCGTCTCCCCCCTCAGGTGCTTTGTGCTCTGCTGTGAGCGCCTTCTTCACCCTGAAACACATGGTCACAGGACAGCAGGGTTAATATGGAACAAAGCTTCATTTGTGCTACACTTAGACAAACACCAGCCTTCCAGTAAGACAACAACACCATCCCTGAGTGTTGAGGTTACATAAAGGTTTAACTCAATTACACAGGAGGAGGGAGAACAACAGCTACAAACCGAGGAACAGTGACAGAGATAGGAGAAGTGTGAAACCTGTCCTCAAGTTATCCCATGTTTCTTCATTCACTCTTTACAGACTCTGAGATAGCCTTACTTTTCTGTTTTTTGCGCGTCTTTGTCTTATCTCCTCTATTCCTTTCTCATTCTCTTGCTGCAGAACTGCAGGAACCCATTTCATTTTCTGTATCTCTGCCTATCATTTATTTACTCTCCTCCAGCATCTCTACTCCTGCCATCCTCCCTCTCTTTCTCCTCAGGTACCTGTTACTCTGACAGACTCGCTCAAGCCTGCTGCTAACAGGACTGCCGTAAACCTTGCACCCACTCACAAACAGGGCGCAGCACACCCTCCGCACCAGCCAGCCTCGATACCTGCATACAATTCAAAGAAATGAGCATGAGTGAGAGCACTGGGACCAAATAAATTTGTGTGGCTTTGCCCGAATGCGGTGGATTCTATTACTACCTGGTTTGTGTCTCATTGACACTCAGTAGGTTGTGGAAACCAAGGGAATAGTTTTGTCCAAGCTTCTTGCCCTAAGCAATGACAAAAACAGATAAAGATAGATGACCTGCATGTCAACATCAACCACGAATGGGCTGTGTGGGGCACAATCCAATTTACTGTATAAAAGAAGGCTATAGCTGAAGGATACTATGTGAATGGGGATAGCTACAAGAGGATCTTTATACTCACAACCTTTGCGTACCACATAAAGTCAGCATTTTTCACTCAGTGAAAGAGATCCATAATTACTCTGCACACTCACCAGACTGTCTGGGGTACACTGGTGGCAGCACTGGCCCACAACTGGCCTGAACTTCCCCAAACAAGGAGGTACAGTCTTCATCATTTTCTTGATCTTTAATCCACATGACAACTGCAAAGAAACACAAAAATGACACAACACAAACAGGATGTCACATGCAGAAAAACCACAACCACATCCACTTTTTGAAATAACACTCAACTGCCATATTATTACGTACACAAAGCTAAAACTAATGTTTCTTATCTTATCTGACTTTAATTTGTTTCGTCCTGATGTCTTTTGAGCTTGTTAAAATTTTTCTGTCTCTTTGATTGGTTTAACTCTGAATTCATGTCGGCACGCCATTACTAGCAGTGCAGTAAATATTAATACAGTTCCCATGTGAGCCCCTGTATCAGATGCTCCCTGTGCAAATCAAACAAACAGCTCATGCGCTCAACAAGCCAGGCTGTGTACTGTATACTAATCAACCACACTTCAGGCCTCCCCGAGCAAGCTGACTCCTGGTCAGGTGTTCAAATATTTGCAGTACAGTACGATAAAACACGCCAACTGACTGATTATCATGCTCGATGTGTTGTGTTGATCAGGATTCAGGGTGTTCGCCTAGCTTTGAAAAAAAGACCTAATCAATCTCCTAAGATCAATGACACTTTCTCCAAGTTGAATGATGATGGATTCCAGAAAAGAGAGCAGCTGACTGACAGAAAAGGTCAATTTAAAGACAAAACCTTACGATCATGAAAATTTGGATCAAAATATCAATAATTTAAAGGGCCATACTCATTCAGGGGAAAAGAACAAAGAAAAGAGGTAGACTCAAAAAATGAGAGGCATGCGGATTCTCAGGCTAAACCTGCGTGTAAATAAGCTGGCCCGCCTCGATGACTAAGAGTTACGCACTTATGTCTGCTCGTTCCAAGGAGAAGGTAGAAATTCTTTGATCTGAATCTGATGCCCATGATATGTCATTAATTTTCTGGATTACTATTTTGTAGTTCTGTTCTTCTGCTAAGAGTGCAGTACATGACAAGAGATGAATGAAAGAAAAAAGACCCTGGATCCAGACAGGAAGGGGCTCTATTTTACATTGTGGCGGCATGGTTTGGGGTTTGAGGCGCTATGTGATCGCCGCTTTCCTGGTGACGAATTTTGTTTTTTAATGTATGTGAGTGGACTTACTGGGCATGACATCACTGTAAAGTTTTAGCTCATTTCAGTTTTGCTGAAAGTTTCAGTGCCTTGAAACTTGCTCATCATAGTAAAAGCTACATAAAAGGAACACGTGTGCCTTGGATTTTATTAGAGTCACTTAATTTAGGAGTTTTAATGGAGTTTTAAAATCATGGGGTGATCTATGAATCCCTCCTGGTGGTGCATTCAGATGCTGCTGTGAAGTCTGATCACAGAGCTATTCAGCTGCCACAAAGCTTTGCATTCATAAACTGTGGTGTTTGGAAACTCGACAGGGAATAGAAATAATTAAAGTAGTGATGCTTTCAAAACAAAATCTTTCAATGTACCATCAGTTAGAGTCATGCAATAAGGAGGGCAAAAAAACTTTATTCGGCTTCTACATATCAGGGGGAATTTTCTCTATGTGTGCATTATTATGGACTAAAAACTCAAAGAAAAATCAACTTATAAAAATGAAAACTGTCTATTACCTATTTAAGGAAGTTATACAAGGATATTTATGAGGCAAAAAGTGTGTGAAACAGCTCAGCATCTTGTGTCACCCTACTGTGTAACAAAAACTGCAGCTACATTTTTCCAGTGACTTTGGATTGGATCTGCATGCTAACTTAAGAATTTCTGTTCTTCCACAACATTTTTTTTAGATTAAGGTGAGGACTTTGATTTGGTCATCCCAAAACATATTCTTTACTTTCTCAGGGGCTCTCAGGGAATAAAATCATGCCAGCAAAATGCATCCAAGACGAGAACAGATTCTAACCCTGGCCATCTGTATCCTGCATATATTCCGCTTTATCAGCTTATGAAAATACAGCTAAAAGTCTAAAGGCTATGTCGCATTTTCCAAAGCTGTCCAGTGGGGCAGACTGTAGTCTTTGGCGGGCTGATGTTCGACACTACTGACTTAGAGCCAGAGAGATATTTCAGTGCCAAGAGCCTGACTCGCCTTTGCTATTCATTTTGGCAGTTCATTCCTTGTTGTCAAAATGTTTAAATATTAAAAGATTTATAAGATTTAAGGAAAGTTTTCTAATGCTAAACTTATGATTTGTTTGAGCTGAGCAACAATCTTGCTTGCTTACTTCGTCTTTAGCAGAAAACCCCAAAGTCTTACTATGCAACATGAAATCTGTCTGAGTTGGCCCGCCAAGTCCACCTACACAGCTAGGAGTTGGCACACAGGTACATCTTAGGCCCCTGAAGGGTTATATCTAGATCAAATAGCACAACGTCATTGTGTTGCCTGGCAACCACCAACCAATGGGCTAAAATGACCAATTTGTAGCATATATGCACCCACAAGCTTATAAACACCTTATAAAAGTATTGTATTATAAAATACAATAAAATATATTATAAAAGTATTGTTTTCATTTCAATAGCAACATTCATATCCACAAAGTCGAAGGATGGACGACATTTCACCCTGCAACTCTAGCCAATCAGACTTTTTTTTCAATATGACAATGATCCCTAAAGAAGTGTGTGATCATCTTTACACAGACAGGAACAAAAGGCAGCCAGCATCCAAAAAAATGAGCTTCGGATGTTCTTCAAGAGGCCCGAAGAACTATTCCTGATGACTACTTGAAGAAATGACAAGAGAGCTTGCCTAAGGAAGTTGAGGCTTTGTTGAAGAGTAAAGATGGTCATACCAAATATAGATTATATTAGATATAATTAATTTATTAATTTATATAATAATATAAAGACTTAAAAACATTCAAAATGACACCTGTAGAAATCTGCATTTCTGGAAATCTCAAGGGAACACATTATTAACAAATACTGCATGTCATTTGGTGCGACCAAAAGTATCCTTCTCAAACTACTGCTTTTAAATTTCTTTTTGAATGCTTGTTAACAATTTCCTCTTCCTCTCAGTCTTTATGCCGATCTACGCTAATCGCCTCCAGCTGAATACCTAACACACAAAGTCAGATGTGAAAATGGTACAGTATAGACCTCATTTCAGTGCAGTGAAATACATATGCATATTTACCATAATGTCAGTATTCCTTTAAAAATTATATTCATTTGTTGATGGGCATGTATGACTCACTGATGCATCACATCCAGTGATTTGGCACATCAAACAGAATTGAACACAAGGGGCCACGCATGTTCTCTCGTGATTGTGAAGAACAAAGCGTTTGAGATTAGTGCCCGTGGAGTAAGTGGGAGATGACAGTGGGAGAGAGACATGCAGGCAGTTCTTACAGTGGGTCTATTCTGCTGAATTGGAAGTGGAAGGACTGTGTCTTTGTTTATCCCATCATTTTTCTCCTGCTCCATGGTGAGGCCCCTGCTGATTTACAACCACAACCCTAAAAAAAAAGAGAGAGAGAGATTGGGTAGGAAAAGAGTATAAGGAGTCATGTCAAAAATGCTGCATTATGATGTTATGTTGGGTTATACTGTAAGGGTATGCTTGTGATCACATGTAAATGTAAGTGTGTAGTGCTTTTTGGAATAATTTGAAGGCATTTCATAGGGCTCAGAGAAAGGCTTCCACCTTGCGATTTAAGGAAACAAACACCCATCCACACACAATCTCAGCTTCCTTCTTGATAGTATCTCCCAATGCCCTTAGCTACAATTCCACCCACCTAACAAACCCTTTTCTTGCCCTGCACCATCACAAATTCTCTCAAATTCTTCAACACTCCTTTCATTCTTTTCAAATTAAGGGATATCAGCCTCTTGCTGCCAGTATCACTGAATTGGTTTCCTATTGTTTCCTCTTATTAGACTTCTAGTGGCAAACTTCACTTTAAAAGTTTTCTGCTTACTTCTACATGCAGGTAGGAATCAAACAAGGACAGAACTGCCATTAAGAGGTTAGAGATGTTGAAGAACTCGAGGCTGTCCTTGCTCAGCAACACACAGGTGGAGCTGCACAAATGCTCACTAGTAGGTTATAAATCATTAAAAGCAGGGAACATAGCCATCAGCTGAAAAACAGCTCTTATGTAACTTATGCTGGTCCCTTGCCCACTCTGAACCGTAGTAATGAGTGTTGGCAAGATAGGTCACAGTGTAATACAATCTAGCTTAAACATTTTATCTAATTGATAGCACTGGCTGTGGTGGAGCTCAAGTGAGTAATCATCTGAAATTAAGGTAGATTTAATTCAGATTAATTCAAGTCCACACTCTCCAAAGGGAGAGCTAAGCAAGCATAAAAGCCACCATCCTGAGAGAGATTACCTTTGGTTTGTATAAGGCTTTTGATTCTACTACAAAAGGACGAAGATGTGTGCTGCTGAGTTCAAATAAACCTTTTTTTTTTGGCTACATCCACCCGATTCAGAAGTCTCATTAGGCATAATGAAAGACTCTTCCTTTGCATCTCTGTCTTTCACTGTGTTGATCCCATTCTGCCCTATTAACTTTGCTAATTAAAACTTAAGCCCTCCCCATGGGAAGACGCTCCATTTCAACTGGCTCAAGTTCCCACATTCATTACCAACTCCTGTGGGAAACGGCAGACATTGATAAGAGGTTCCCAGGGCTCTGTAGTGTTTCACAGGTGCGGCAGGTGATGAAAGAGACAAGGCAGCAAAATGGGAGTAAAGGGTGTAAAACTGTAAATTACACAGGCAGAGAAAGAGCAAAGTCTCTAATGGGGTTATATAATCCACTCAAGGGAATACAAGACCACATGGAAACAGCTAGAGACAGCGGTATGCCAAGGCCAGGTCAACGTAGCACTGCAAACAAGATTTTAATTTTCTATGTGCCATCTTACCAGTCAACATACAATACAGAAATTAATGCAGTCGTGTAAAAACATTCAGTTCAACACTGAGATCTGGGCCACAGGCACCTCCTTAGAGCACTCATATTTATTCTTGCTCGACCCTTCCACTCGTTAAAACTTAATTGATCAATTATAGTACTTAATTAATATGCTGTAGTTTGCCAACGTGACAGCTCAGACCTAAGTGGGCCCATGATGAGACAGAATTAAGAATTAATAAGATTAAAAACCAGAAGCCATTAAAAGATGCCAGGACAGATTAGAGTGAAGATCATTTTAGAGCAGCAGTCAAAGGGATGTCAGCTGGTGCATTCATGTCTAGGTTAGGGTTAACCATGAGTTATTAGCAGAGGCTTTAAAGAGGTGTTATTGCTTTTTTCCTGCTAAATATTTTTTATTCTTGAACTATTAGAGTAGCTTTACATGATTTAAAGTTACAAATTAGAGTTGCACCCACTGCAATGTTGTTGACCGATTCCAAAGTACTGATTTTTGCAGCTTCCAATTTTCTTTGCAAGATTTATAAATGACAGCAAAAATCAACTTTTATTCAATGCTAATTAGTATTATCATAATTATAATCAAATGATATTAATAAACTTTACAATTTCCTCCAAACCACAGTAAGTTACAGGTTTCTCCTCTTACGTAAACAACTAAATATAAAATATTTTGCTGCTGAAAGGAGGAACAAATAATTCTCTGAATACAAGTTGCCCACCTTTACCTGACATTTTCTATCTTACTAAACAGAAGAAGGTGGAACCGATTTAAATAACAAAACAAATGTCAGTTATTTTGATTATTTCCAGTATGTTTGTGACAAGACAATAGGACACCAACCCTTTACTCATTTTTCATTCATCTCCCTAATTTTCCTCATAAATGCTTTTGATCCTTTGCTCATACCAAGGCTGCTGGCTCTAGCTTAAGCCACTTAACCTTTATTAGTTTCTGTAAAAAAATCCAGGTTTAGCTGAGGGAGGGTGATTTAACTTTCTGATTAGATTTGTGGTTATAAACATTTTCATGGTGGTCCCCTCAGTGTTTACTTTGTCTCTTCACTCACAGCGAAGAGCTTCCTTGCTGACAACATGTTAGTGTGTGGCTGTGAGTATGTGCAACTATTTGCCTGCACCACTGTGGGGCACCCATCACAGATGCATGAAATGGACTGGTGCATAATCAGACACACACAAAGCTGACCAGACCGAGAACATTGAACAATGGTTGGTCGGTTGGCCCATCTGTATTAAAAATAGATAAATAAAAATCTGCATTTGTTTTATATGTACTGTTCTCTGGTGCAAGCCCTCAAATGTTTTCTGGCATGTCCTATTTTAGAAAGGTAGTTGCAGGCTGAGCACTGTTAGAGCTACAAAACGAACCTTCAGCAGGTCACTGATGTGAATGTCTTTGATCAAACAATCAAAAAGAAACTTCTTGAGATTGGCCTGAGGGACCGATCCTGTGCTTGCTGTCTGGCATTGTGAATCCCGACTGGAATTTGCTGTAGAATACCACAACATGTGACAGACGTGAAAATGTCTGGAGGACATTATAATGCTTGTAACATCGTTCAGCATGACCGGTTTGATGGCGGATCAATGATGGTTTGGGGAGGCATATCCATGGAGGGACACACAACCTCTACAGGCCCGGACTGTCATTAGGTATCAGGTAGAAAATCCCATATCCCATCTGTTGTCTGATTAGGAGTAGGCTCCGACATTGTCAGGCATTCATTCAAGCACATGGTGACCACACAAACTACTGAGTACCATTTTAAGTTCCTGCAATGAAATTCTGGCAAAAGCCTTTTTTCCCTGTCTCTGATTTTCTGGTTGTCTATGAATTTAGTTCTTTCATCAAAGAATATGTTATCCTAGTTTCTAACACCTCACTCAGTCCATATCAAGATAGATATTGAGCCTGACTTTTTCTTCACATTGAGATCGGAGGATTTCAACGTGTTCCTTTAATTTTTTAAGCAGCGTACATACATATGGTACAATGATTACAGTAATAACAGCTCATCGATCTGAAAAGGAGCTGCACACAGAGAAGATAACAGAATACATTTGTTTAAAATTCATCCTGCACACCTCCTAGAACAATTCAACTCTGAAATGAAACTCTTCAGATAGGGTTAAGATAGGCAGCACCAACAAATCATTTTAGATGATGGGAAAAACTGTAACTCCAGGGAAAAACCCATGAAAGTGTGCCCTAGATAGGTAAAAACCCATGGCCCTCTTGTTGTGAATCAGAAATCAATGAGCTACACTGCTGTCCATGAGGGACGCAAGAAGAGTTTCTCCTTAAATCTCTATGCAGATATCATTTTGATTTTCTGCAAAAGCTTGAAAAGATAAGCTGTAAATTTTTCTATTAAACCACGGCAATGTCAAAGCAACAGAGGAATCACGCAGAAATGAATGGCATGTTTCTGCCAGAAGAGCTTAAAGAACTTAAACTGAAAATACACGAGGACAACATTAACACTCTTAATCTGACAAATGGAAAGGTTACTCTGAATGCTGTCAGAGCGCATTACGTATACCGAATTTAGCTGAACACCACACTGATGGCAAAAAAGGTTTGTATTTCACTGATAGCTACTATAATCTTGTTGATTATTTAGCTAACCATAGCCTTAAAAAAAAAGTAACAATTACAGCATCACCTCAAACACAGAATTTGTAAAACTCACCTCCTGCAGTAGAAACTTGTTTACCTTGTTTGTTTTGAAATGCTGCCACAGCTGAAATCCACACAGCATACAAATTAGCTTTACAAACCCGTCTACCCTGCAACAGTCCTTGTAATGCTGAACACTAACGTCAGCAAGACGCACTTTTGCAGCTGTAACCGGCACTGGTAGCTAATTAGCCTAATAACCTGTCTATCAAATATCAAAGGTAACGCCCAGAAGATAGCAGTATTTCACATTTGGATATTTTTCTGTCAGCGCTAGTCTTTATAGCCAGGATTTCCTTCTGCAAACAAAAATAACTATGTTGTAAACACACCATGTGAGCAATTCAGACAGCAATGAATTACTGCAAGCTTGCTTCAAAATGGCAACATATACGTAGAAGTGGTGTGCTGAGGTTCAAACCGAGTATCAGAATGGTGAAGAAAGGTAATTTGAATTACACTGAACAGGCAGCTGATCTACTGGGATATTCCTGGACAACCATCTCTAGGATTTATGGAGAATGGTCTGAAAAACAGAAAATATACAGTGAGCAGCAGATCTATCGGCAATGCCAGAGGTCAGAAGAGAATAATCAGACTGCCTGGAACTGGATGGAAAGGAGGAAGACAATAACTCAAACAACAACCCGTTATAATGAAGCTATGCAGAAGAGCATCTCTGAACGTACAACAAGTCAAACTTGGAGCCAGATGAGCTACAGCAACAGGAGACCACACCGGGTACCACTCCAGTCAGCTAAGAACAGGAAATTGACACAGCTGTTCATTCTGGTTGGGCTAATGTTGTCTGATCTGGTGAGTCTCAATTTCTGCTGCAATATTTGGATGGTAGGCTCAGAGTTTGGTGTAAACATGAAAACATGGGTCCAACCTGCCTTCTATCAACAGCTCAGGCTGTCGGTGGTAGTGTAGTGATGTGGGGGCCCCATGGTACCCACTCAGCGTAGTTTAAACCCCACCGCCTACCTGAGTATTGTTGCTGATCATCTCCATCCCTTTATGACCACAGGGTACCCATCTTCTGATAGCCGCCTCAAGCAGGATAATGAGCCATATCTCAAAGCTCAGATCCTCCAAAATTGGTTTCAAGAACATGACAATGACTTCACTGTACCCAAATTGCCTCGACAGTCATCAGATATCAGTCCAATAAAGCACCCTTGGGATGTGATAGAATGTTAGATTCACATTATGGATGTGCAGCCAACAAATGTGCACTGTGTGATGTTGTCATGTCAACATGGACTAAAATCTGTGAATGCCTTGTTGAATCTTTGCCACTATCACACTGGGGATTCACTGGTGAAAATGAGATGTTACAGAGTGCCGATGTAATCAAACAGCATCAATATGAAAATGACTGTGGGCATTAATAGTTATTAAATTATGTTGTCATTGTGACTCCTTTTGATGCAACCACTCATATGGGCTAGAGTCCTCACAGACCAAAAAACTGAGAAGCTTGTTGTTTATTTGTCCAGAGCCGTTCGATAAATCAGGCTGAAATGATCAAAACAAACCAAATTTGTTTCCATGCAAATTTGTTACATGTAAAACCGGAGAGTGATAAACAAATATCTCTTCTCAGCCTCCAGGTGGATGCAGCTGGTAGAGAGCAGCACTGACGTGTCAGAGGCAGAGATGAGAAAGTCTGCAGGTTAAATAAACTGCCAAATTGGGAGGGTGTGTCTGATAAATGACATGAGAAGAGTGAGCCCCGAGTATTTATGATGCAGGCTTTGCCAGTGCATGTAAAGTCGGATTTTTGTGAGTCATTAAAACTACTCTCAGCTGACCCCTTATTCACAAGGGGTGACCACAGCAGGTAGCCTCACATGTTTGATTTGAGAGTTTAACACCAGACGCCCTTCTTGTTGCAACCCGCAAGGGATTTGCGTGTCCTCCTAGAATTGAACCAGGGATCTTTTGTTTGTCAGGCAAATGTGTGGAAACTACTGCACGATGAAGCCAGAAGAAAATATTAAGGATTTTCATCAGTAAGCACCACTGTACATTGCAGTGGAGCTGCAGATTAATAAATGAAAATTGGGGTTACCACAGAGAACTTCCAGAAACTCATGTGTTAAATTGGAATTTCTGAAAGTTCCATAAGATAGAAATGCCTGACAGCTTATTTCCCAGTCCCTGGTCATTGAGGATGCTATGATATCATGTCAACAGTAATGCTGTGACGGATGAACCTGTCATTAATACTCCAGAAGCAACACCTTTTTCTAAAAGGTAACAGTATAAGCATCTACTTTCATATAGCTTGCAACTTTAAAAGATTTGCTTTATGTTAAGTCAGCTAAGGCCCCTGTGTCACACAGGAGTTGGCAACCACCCATTCCTATGGAAAATGTGTATTCCCTATCCTGTTGGTGAGTGACTGCTAGCAATTGCTGTGAAACTAATTGGTAAAGAAACCGTCAACAAGCTTAGATACCGGCCAACGACCCTTTGGCAACCACCAGTAACTAGGGAAAAATGCATATTCCCTGACTGGTTGAGCGTAGCAATTGGTTAAAAACCTGCGCAATCACAAGTTTATCTTGCGTCACCAAAAATTATTTTGCCCGCAGTTTTTTGAAATCACCAAATGTCATTCATTTTTTTATGACGTTCTGGTGTGGACACAGCTTAAGATGAACCTTTTCTGATCCTAGCAATGGTCAAGATAGACAAACAATTATTTGGACAATACACCAAACAGTGCACATCACGACAAAAATACATTGCATGTCTCAAAAATAGTGCAAGAAAGGTTCTGCATATTAAAGAAATAAGACATGGAAAAAATATGGATAAGCTATGTAAAATATACACGCAAATATCTGTACAATATATACATATCTTAAAGGTTTTTTTTATTTAAACAAATACAGTGTGGATTGAATATCCTTATCTCAATACTGTGGAATTGTCTGGAAACAAATATATTTGTCATACTTTCCTTTCTTTTATCCATAACACTCCCAACCTGGAAATGTCTCATCAAATTCCACAATCCTTCATAATAAAACCCCATAAACTACTGCAGAGTTTCATTGTTATGCTGTCTTTCATGGGATGGAAAATCACCAGCACTGCCTTAAACAGAAGAGCTGTATATCACCACTGGTCCACTCATATACTGACTGACCCCCCCAACAATGACTATTTACTTAGTTACAATATAGCCAATATGTGACTACAATAACTGTGACAAATGTTTGCAGCAGACAGACAATAAGCCCTCCTATTATATAGAAAATTTAATTCGAGCAAGGTTTTATTAAAGAAAGCACAAATTTAAAAATCCAGTGCTGCATAATGTACGTGGTAAAAACATTACCGGCATGTCTTTGACATGTATGAGCCTTCTTCAAAAAACCCACCAGGGAGCTGGGATTCTGCTGAGCAGGCAGATAGATTACGCAGCTGGGACATCATTGTGATGGGCCTTGTATTTAAAGTCTACAAGAAACCCAGGCTGTCCAAAAAAGAATGCTAATATGGTAAATATACACAACTATTCAATCGAAGGTGTGAGCTGTCTCACTGCTTCACTGCGCGCACACACACACAGAAAATCAATCTGTGAATCAGTAGCTCTGCATCACGGAGCCAGAGAGCATCATCCGATTTCCCAGAACAAAAGGAATTCTATAACTTTACACTCTGCTCTCTTTCCACCTACAGCCGCACTGTTTTCACTTTAATGATATAGTACATGTAGATAATCCTTATAGAAACATTCTGACAGCTATCAATCAAATAAAACAGTTTAAAGAGGGTTGTGTATGTGTAACTAATACCACTACAGCTGGATTAGTTATGACCTTTTTTCATATATGTTCATCTAAGTCAGAATTCTAACATGTGGTATAATTTATAACATATTAGTGCAAGAACTACTCTTAAAATTAATTTAGAAAAACACATAATCCTCTTTTTATGGGAAGATTAACTCCTCCACAGCCTTATCACATACAAAGACAGCTCCTAAATGTGTGACAAAGGCTTTATCTGCTGTATCAAACAGTAGCTTTTCAAAAAAATTTCACACAATTATTTGTTATCTTGTACTTGTACCTGTCTTTTGCCTGCATGGAAATCTTTTCTTCTTGTGTGATTCACTGAGCGCTATAGATGAGCTGTTTTTAAAAAAAATTATTTTTATTTTAACAAAAAATAGTATATTAGTAACTTCTGCATTTCCCAAATAAGAGCACTAAAATTTACAACAATCAGTGCAGCTCAATTAGAAATTCTGCACTGCAAAAATTAACTTGAAAATTAAAATTGGCTACCGTTTTCATAATGACGCCACAAACACTAAGTAATTATTTTTGTTTAGCAGTGTGACTTCTACACGTTCTCAAATCAACCCCACAGGTTTTTTCGTTTAAAAAAAATCCAGTTTTCAGCTCATAATCAAATCGTGTAGCATGTAGTAGGATATGCTGCAGCAGACATCAACATTTTAATTTTAAATCCTTTAAAATGTAACATGTGGGAAACTTTCAATTATTAAATGTATGAAACATGATCTCAGATACACTGACCACAGCAATAATGTGATGCATCAGATAAATCTCTTTTTATGCGAAGACTAGCTCCTCCACAGCCTTATCATAGAGAAAGACAGCACCTAAATGCGTGATAAAGGCTTTAATTCTGCTGTAACGAACAAAAGCTACAGTTTTGTTAGTTACTGGCTAATACCAGTCAACAAGGTAAATGTGGGCAGGTAAAGCTGATGATAATTTGGTGCATCTATTGGTGCCTATTACTCACATTTATTTTATTTTCTTGCAGCACAAAGCTACTAATTCATAAGCAGCAGGTGGCATTTAGTCTGGAAAACATATGTGGGTACTTTTAGTGAGTATTATGCTATTCGTGTTTTGAAACAAAGCCACTCCTCCGTATGAAGTCTGGTATCATTTGATTATCAATTCAACTTTCCGCAACATCACCGTGAGGTATAATTAATCACAACAACTTGTGTTGTTGCTTTGGAACATCCTGCCAACTGGGAATTTGCACATACTAACATTAAGGAAGATAAATTAGTTAAACTGCTGTGCTAGGCATATGAGGCATAGATAAAAAAGAACTACACGATCCAAGGCCACTAAAAAGACTAATGACTCGTATATAAAGTAATACTACCTCAAAGATTCTATTCTTCTTTCAGCTGCTCCATTTAGGCATCACTACACCGGATCATCTGCCCACATCTCACTCCAGCATCCTCCTCTATCACACCAACCATCTTCATATGCTCCTTCACCTTCTCTAAGGTCTTCCCTCTTTTCCTCTTGCCTGGCAGCTCAATATTAAATATCCGTTGAACAATATATTCACCCTCCTCTGTATGTGTCTAAAACACTTAAGCCTTGCCTCTCTCTAACTCTGTCTCCATACTACTCAACTCAGTTGTCCCTCTAAGATGATTTTCCAATCATGTCCATCCTGGTCACTCCTAATGACAATCTTAACATCTTCAGCTCTAGCTTCTCTTTTGGCAGTGTTTCCAAACCATACCTAATAGCAGGTCTCACTGCTATCTCGTATACCTTCCCCTGTCACTCTTGCTGCTATCCTCCTGTGAAAAATCATTCCTGTCACTCATCTCCACCCTGCCCGCACTCTCTTCTTCACCTCTCTTTTGCCCTGTTTGTTGTTTTGGATGGTTGACTCCAGGTATTTAAACTCATCCACCTTCACTACCTCTGCTCCTTGCATGCTCACGTTTCCACCTATCTCCCTCTGTATTCTATCTTGCTTATACTGACCTTCATTTTTTTGCTCTCCAGAGCATACCTCCACCTCTCCAGGCTCTCTTCCACCTGCTCCCTACTCTCACTACAGACTTTGAACATCATAGTACACAGAGACACATGCGTGACTTCTTCTGTTAACCTGTCCATCACCACTGCAAACAAGAAGGGGCACAGCGGATGCCTGATATAATCCTCTCTCACATTACCTCTCTCGGCACCTCATCATATGCTTTCTCTAGATCCACAAGTAATCAAATTTACCTCATTATAGCTAAGCAAAAATTAAACCTGGATAGCCCATTTTAATGAAGACATTCTGATGTGTTACTGTTGGACAAGTATGCATGTAATAATAACATATATAGGACTGGTACGAGTACAAATAATAAAATAAAAGACATCCGTAAAAGCTTGCCATCACACTGACACTGCTTGAATTGAACAAAGCCATATGTACCTGTGTTCTTGCTACAGATGGAAAGAGAAAATGTCTATTGTGAAAAAGGCCCATCGCCACTGACACGTGAGCTGATAATTCGGGTACAGTTTCAAAGACAATTTAATCACCGAAATATCTCCGATGGTGAAATGATATTTTTCTTGCCTTTGAATGACCCCACTCGACAGGACCAGGCAGAATGATAAAAAGATGTGTGAGAGGCGGAATAAAAACAAATTGCTGTGACTTTTGATGTTCTTTCATAAAAACAACATTAAAGCATGCACAAAACTGTACAAGATATGACTGAGGGAAAACAGGAGGGGGGGAGGAAGATAGGCTTGGAAAAACAGAGATCAGATTGTTTTTGACTAAAAGGATTTGATGATAATTACACTGATCAACGTGTTTTTGACTAATAGGATCTGATGATAATTATACAGATCACTGAGCTGTTTCTATCAGATACTGTCAGATAAAAAGGTTTCCACTTCGCAGTGGATTCACAAAAATGGAGTACTAATTACACGTCAGATACCCGTCATCTCTCTCTGTTCACACCTTCATATTTTCCCCTATTTCAAACCTTTAAAGGGGTTTTCATCGCTCCCTGACAGCCATGCAGTTTAATTAACTACAGTGGAGTATGAGACACCTGAGCAGACTCAGGACTGAGGCAGACTAAGAGGCCAAATACCTGCAAGTATTCCTCCACCTATTCTTAAAACATGCAGATTTAAGTCTGGGGCCATATTAACCTGTCTGCTCTCAAAAACATTCAAAATACTGTACTGTATTTTTCGGACCATAAGGCGCACCGGATTATAAGGCGCATTAAACGAAAACAGTCAGATAAGTCAAACTTTACTCAACTCATTCCTCTTGCTTCCTGCACTTCCGTACCATTGATTCATTAATGTCGAATTCTCTGGCAGCTGCTCTATTCCCATGTTGTTCCAGTGTTTTTCTAATTTTTGCTATGTAACTTTGCACTGTCCACTTTCTGCTGTAACAAAACACATTTCCCACTTGTGGGACTAATAAAAGATATCTTATCTTACATTAATGACTAACCTCATATTGTGGATGGATTCTCTCAGATATTCTCCACTACTGAAGTCTGGTCCGTTTACAGCATCTTTCCATGCAATTGCATTTGTCAAATTCAGCGTTCATTCTCCAGCTTCACTGTGTTATGCTTTGTTATGCTAACATAGCTGTGTCGCTAGCGATCACTAGCACAGCATCATATACCAGCTAGTCCAACTTAAGTAACCCTACAAACGTCACTGCTGTGTAGTTTTCTGTCTTCATTTATGTTGGAAGTGATAACAGAG
>VUQG01018762.1:0-33874 GCA_015106755.1 Etia nguti
TTTCTTCGTAAATGAATGACTCCAGCGGTAGCAACAGGATGTGGAGCAAATCAAAGTGTGCCTTTACCCAGTGTTTCTTGATTTTACAGGGAAGTATGGTGTTGGTTATATAGAAGAAAAGAGAGCGCTTTAGCAAAAATGAAGCTTGCTTGGGGTTTGAAAACTTCAAATAAAGCTTTAACTGCATGTTTTCTATTTATAGGCAACTGCCATAATTGCCTATTTAATTTAACACCCTTCCTTTAAATTGATATTGTGCAGTGCATAATGTATTGATGAAATTCATGTATTGAATACACACGAAGTACATGTGCTGATTTATTAGGACTGTCCTTTGCCACATGTAAAGTAACCCATTGTTCTTAAAGCAGTGCAGGCAGCCTGACAGGAGTGTCTCTCACTTCAATCACAGGAAGCGAATCAGGGAATTCCCTTCTATTCTGTCTTGAAGAATATCAAAGTATACATTACTAATTTAGCACCTTTTATTATAATCTTACTCCACCAAGCTGTAACAATTGGAGGCACTATCTTGATGTATTTCTGAAAAGTTTGTACTGTCAGTTTCATGTATGGAAATATATATTTTTACAAAGAAATATTGTACACATTTTCTTCACAAAATGTGTACAGCTAAATATGACTCTTACACACGATTCAAAGTTTTATCATTTGTGAATCTTTAATCAGTTTTAGGTCACAGGGAAACAATGCAAATGACCTGCAATCTATTTTAAAGCACATAATCTTACAGTTTCCTTTTCCTGTTGTTCTTTCAGACTGTACCAAGCCCTCTGTTGCTCCGAAGCCAAGATTTATTTGTCACGCCAAGCTGTCCCCCCTTCTGTCTGCAGCCAGGGGTCCTAAACCTTCTATAGCCCCAAAACCTAAAGTCACATCAGAGCTAAATGGCAGCCAGGGAGGATGCAGTAATGGCAGCCTGGTAACCTCAGATGGCGAGGCTAATGAGGAGCACAAGACAGAGAATGGTCTAAACAAAGCAATTATAGACACATTGCCAAGGGAGGAGCAATTTAACACCTACATCCTCAAATCACCACAAACAGATTCACCACCAGGGTCACATGGGCTGGAGGACAGAGAGGTGACAGAGGAGGAAAAGGAAGATGAAGATGAAGATATGATTCAGAAAATGGATGAGGACTGGAGATTAACAGACAGTGCTGTGACAGAGGAAGCTGATTCCCTGGAAACACTTTGGATCAGTGATGCTAGACCCACAGCTGACTCGGAGGATGCAGTGGAGATGATTGACACAGACGTGACGGAGGACATGGATGCTGAAGGTTGCGATGCAGGTGAGGCGCTGGCCGACACAGATGGCATCTCCGTGGGAGACTTTTCTGTTAACAGCATCGATGAGGAGGCAGGCTGTTATTCTGGTGAAAGTCGAGACCTGAACAAGAAGCAGCCCCAAATCGAAGAGGTTGCAAATACAGCAGACGATCTAACTGAGTCTTGTACAGATGAACCTGATGTCCTGGGTGAAGAAACCCCAACTGAGGCTGATGACAAGTGTGTTTTTCTAGCAGATGATGAAGAGAAAGTAGAACCAGTCTCTGACTGCCGTTTCACTTGTAACATCCTAAAGCTGAGGTGTAGCCCTAAGATTAAAGAAAAAGGTGAAAACCAAGAGGACACCCGTTTTTATGACTTAACTCCTGACGACCAGAAACGGGTCTCTGGTGTAGCTAAGAGACACACTGGCCTAGAAGGTGATCCAGGTTACGAGCCGTTTTACGTCTCTTCGGAGGACATTATAAAGCGAGACTTGATGCCAAGGAAAGACAATACTCGTGGACCACCGGAGAGTTCACTCACACAAAGTACTGTTTCTTCTTTAAACAGCCATGGAGTATCAGCCAGGAAAAATGAGGAAACAGCCGAAAATATACAAACGGAGTGTTTGGGTTCTCAGGATTACATTAACAACACTCATGAAAACAAGGTAAGGATATGTCAGAAAAGGATGCCTGTCAAAACTGAAGAGTATAATTCTCATGCAGTGGGAGACGTGTTAAATCATTTGTACTTCCAGCCGAGGTTCAGGCAGGTATCCATCTCAGTGCCAACAGACGCCGATACCTCACTGACCTCTTCATGCTCAGGGAGCCAGCTCCTGTCCCCAAACGACTCTGACGTCTTCAGAGACGACGATGATTCGGAGGGCCACATTGTGCCCTTTCTGGATGACACCACTGACACGGAGCAGGACATCAGCGATGAGCATCTATACGAGGAGCCAGGGAAAAGTTTGTATGTGGAAAACGGTTTTCCTTTTGATAGGAAAGTGACTGGGATTCGATCCCACTCTTTGTCACACCGCATTACTAATAAAGTGGAGGATACGGGAGTGCAGTTTCTTCAGAAGCCCTACATGAGTGGATTTGGACAACCTGCAATGAGCAGCAGCCCCATGTTAAACTCAACACGGCACAAAAGTTACTCAAAACCCCATTATTTGTCCCTGTACCCCCGTTCCCTGTCCATGGAGGGGCAAGACTCATCTCTGTGTGTCTACAGGGAAGAATCTCCTAGACAGAGAGGTGCCCTTTGTTCATCTGAAAGCTTCTCCAGGCGCTCCCCTCTCTCATCCAGTGCCCTATCCACACCTACATCTGCAGTGGATATCCCTCCTCCATTTGAGCTGGCCTACATCACCAAGAGGCCTATTACAAAGAGTTCTCCTTCCCTTCTCATCGAGGGAGACTCATCAGAGAAAAACAGGAAAAAGAAGTCCTCCCTTAAGCGCTTTCTTATGCTTAAATTTAGGCGGAAGACAGAAAACAAGCCCGCAGTAGATGTCAAACCATCGTTCTTTAAGCCCTCAGCAGAGTCCAGCCACCGTACGCCCCGCAGACTGCTGGATTTAGATAGAAGCAGCATAAACAGCTCTCCGCAGCTTAACTCATGCTCAGTCAGCAAACTACAAGTTTCACCTGAGCCGGCCTCTCCCTTTCTGTTCTACAAGGAAAGCAGAAGGAAAGGGAACACTGTGGCCTTCCTCAATCGCAGCGTCGTCCGGGTGGAGTCCTTCGAGGATCGCTCTCGTGTGCCTTTCACTCCTCTCCCCCTGACCAAGCCTCGCTCCATCTCCGTCCCCAACACAGATACCTCTGACTACGAGAATGTCCCTGCGATCAGTTCAGACTATGAGAACCTTCAGGTGCCGCAGCGGAGGCCTGTTCGGCAGATACCTCTCACAGACTTCTTTGTCCGTCCCAGTCGAGTGCTGTCTGCTGCCAATGAGACAGATGGTTATGTGGACATGAGCAGCCTCCCCGGGTTTGAGAAAAAAACTCAGTCGCTTGAACAGGAAACAGAAAGGTATGTAAATGAACCAAAGTTTGTAGCGTTGCCTTGAGTTAAATGATGACATTGCTAAAAAAGAAATAACAATGTTGGTTTAAAATGTTAGCTTGGTAATTGCTTATTACCACTAAACATCACATGCAAGGTTTTATGGAATTCAAATCTGATGTGTTGATGCTATCACAAGAAAGGCATGTTATCTAAGTTAGGGCTCCAGACTGGATTCACCGTCTGGAGACCATGAATCTCTGCATCAATTTCTATGTCTGTCAATCCCAGAGTTTTTGCAATAAATCCATCAGCACCAAAGCAGTGAGGTGGCTTACTAAAAGACCAAGAAGCCAAACAGCTAACACGCATGGCAATTGTGCATTATATTAGTGATTCCTGCCACTACCATTTTTTTTATTACTTCATGGTCACTTTAATAATGTCCTTGGATTTATAATTATTTGTTATATAGAGACCCCCCTGATGCTATGATCCCTGCAGGCATGTAAAGAGGAAGCTTACCTCTTACCTTGCAGTAAGACTAAACTCTATGTCTTGTCAGGGCTTGTTGGGTGGGAGAAGAGGAAATGCAGGTGTAGGGGTAGTCTCTTAAGATGTAATTGAAAACGGGCTGTTTTCATTCATAAATCATCCCTTTAGGTCCAGAAACAGGGTCCTTTTGGGCTGATGTTGTAGGCAGAGCCTCTTGTATCCCTGCTGGGATGCTGTTTGTTGGTATGATCAGCCAGGCGGCTCTGACTTCAACCCACCTCCCCCTTACCCCCCACCTCCACATTCCTGTTAGCTGTGCCCATATCATAGAGGCTGTCCACGATGATTAATAGTCAGAGCCTTTTGGAGTCATTGCTCGTCTCTAGCCATTCAGGAACAACAGGCAGAGATACAATCTCAGTATGTTCTGTAGTCAGCAGTTGTTCACCAAAGAGCTTCCCTCTCCTCGTGTTCGCCATTTAGGTTATACTATATGTGCAAACAAAGCTGTACAGCAGGGGCTCTAATATACTAATTCTGCTGAAAAGGCTGACACAGTGTAGTTTGGCACAGACCATTATATTTTATACTCTATATCATTTCTGTGCAAATTAACTCCTAAAATCAACCATTGGAAAATATACAAGTGTACTTCTGACTCTTAGTCGTCAGTGAACAGCTTGATGTCTTCATCCTTTCATATATTTTCCTCAGAAGAAGTTTTTACAGTCTGTAAACTTAAATATTTGATGTTTTAAATCAATAAATCAACCTGCACACACCTTGAGTTGATGATGAACATGTGAACATGCTGTATGGCTGAGCATGTCATTATTACTCTGGTTTGGGCAAACTTTTTTTCTTGTGCCTTAAACTACACGTGGATACTATTATTTAGGGACTTCCAGCTTTTTCTTATGGACACTGTGCCCACTTGCATGTGCACACACTGGCTCCCCATAGTAATGTAGAGTCAGTTAATAAATGAACCTGTTGATCTACTACACATTAGAGAACTGTAAAAATGCCCAAGACAATATTACAGAGCTCAAGGTGGCTTCATCAAGAATCTTTATTTTGGCCAAAAAAAATGCAGAATATTTTAAAAATAATGAAAAATTAAAAAAGAAATAAATGTGAAAATTACCTAAGGGATAAATTTCAAGGAAAGACCAGGCAAGTAACTCATGCACACAAACCAGAGCATTTGCTGCTTTCTCTTGTCATGGTTACAAACACAGACTTTAGGGCACTGGTTTAGCCCACTGATTTGAGCAAGTGGCCCATATGCCATAAGCCTAATGTAGAGGCCTAGGTTGGATTATGCCCCACAGCCATTTACTGCATGTCTTCTGCCCTGGTATTTCTCCCAGTGTCTTCTCGCCACTGTTCTATCAAAGTAAAGGCTGAAACCCAAGAAATAAATTTTAAAAACAGACTTTATTTAAAAGATACCTCCATGACTTCCTGTTGTGACGCCTCATGTTTGGTACATAGACAGTATAAAAGACGGACTTAGCCACCCTGACATTAGCTGTTGGTTATAAATTCTGCATTTTGAAGCTTCAACATTAGCATTTTTGTCTGCTGTGTTATTTGGAGCCAGACATTCCCTTATATGGATAAATCGACCTCAATAAATCAGCAGACTTGTCAAATTTAAGAAGCTACAATAACTAGATTTTGTATTTTATGGATTGAAATAAAACTTTTTAAAATAATTAATGAATCAGTTGTTTTTTAATTATTTACTTTTTTTAATTTTTTTTATTTTTATGCACGACTAATTAATTGCTTAATTGACCTTTTAATGTTAATCCTAAACAAACAGCGGCATGAATATGATTTCTGCACTGTGTTTCAGCTTCTAGAGAATAAAGCCAGTATAATCACAGTTCTCCAAATGGACAGCAGAGTTAGAGGCTGAGGCTGTTAATTTTGCAATAGCCTGAAGGAGCCATATTAACAGATAGTTTGGAGATAATTGGTGTCTTTTCTCTATTCAGCTTTCATTTGAAACCTAGCTCGAGGAAGAAGATAGAAACAATATTTTTTATCTCCTGTAATTTATTGCTGCACATTTCGCCTTGAGACGTCATACATTGTGGCAGGAGTGTGTGAAGAGACGGAGGCAGTTTCTTTGGCAGTGATATAAAAGCCTAATATAGAGACTGTCCATGTAGTTTTGTGGTATCTCATTCAAAGTTTGATCTAGTAAACAGTAATGGGCCATGCAGCTCTAATGTGTGTGATGCAGAGATCTGAACTGCTCACATATGTTGTTCATATGTAGCTAATTTGCATCTCAGTGGGATTTAATCCACCGGTGCTTGGAGTGAAACATGGCAGGAAGATTGGTAAAGCAATTATCTGGTCACGTAGAGGACTACTGCATCACCACTGTAACTTTAAGGATGTGTTGTTATTTGCATAGCTTCCGTTCCCCGCTGAGCGGCAGACATTAGCATATTCATTTGGGCTCCCTGCAGAAGGAAATCTCATAGCATAAAATACCAACATGCATCCCTGATCGGGTACAGTTGTCACCGCGGGCCTTTCAGGATCAGTTTATTGGCTTTTGCAGACCTGCAATGTTTTATCTATTCACATTTAATTCTAACACTGACTATGTTTATTATAGTGATATTTCAATGTGAAGCATAAAGATGATTTGAACGGTTAAATAAAATTCATCTGATTTATTCTCACATGAATGAAGCTCATATTATAGAATCACTTGGTCAAAGTGTGTGGGAAAAAAAATGAAATGACACATTTTAAGGCTAGAGCAGTGGTTTCCAACCAAGGGGATGCAATGTATACTCACCAGACACTTCATTAGGTACATTTTGCTAGTACAAGGTTGAGCTCCCATTTAGCTTCAGAACTGCCTTAATTCAGTGTGGCACAGAATCAACAAGGTGCTGGAGATTTTGGTTCATATTGACACTGACAGCATCACAGAGTTGCTGCAGATCTGACAGATGCACATCCACGATGGGTGTCTTCAGATCTACCAAAACACAAAGGTGCTCTATTGGACTCACATTTGGTGACTGTGGAGGCATGCAGTTAATTAATTTGAAGTTTAAGGAATGCTCAGGAAGGCTGTGCTTTTTAAATGATACTCAGTTGGTGCTAAAGGGGCCCAGAAAATATCCCCCACATCATTACACCACCACCATCAGCCTGAACTGTTGATGTGAGGTATGCTGGATCCACGCTTTCAGCAGCAGCTTACAGCAGAAATCAAAACTCAACAGACCAAGCAATATTTTTTTATGGTCCAATTTTGGTGAGCCCGTGTGAATTGTAGCCTCAGTTTCCTGTTTTTAGCTGAAAGGAGTGACACCTCGTGTGGTCTTCTGGTGCTGTAGCCCATCACCTTCAAGGTTTGATGATTTCGTGCATTCAGAGATGCTCTTCTGCATAACTTGATCGTAACAAATGTTTTTTTGAGTTACTGTAGACGTCCTATCAGCTTTAAGCAGTCTGACCTCCCCTGACCTCTGGCATCAAAATACATTTTTGCAATTCAGTGTATATTTTCTCTTTTTCTGGACCATTCTTTGTAAATCCAAAAGTCAGCTGGGCGGGAAAACCCCAGTAGATCAGATATATTATTTTCTTTGGCGGTTAGCTCTGTGTCCTTGTATTCAGTATTTGTGTTAAGGTGCTAAAGTTCTGCTGTCCATATCTTCAGAAAACCCCTTAAGTTCTGGACTATTGTCCGTCTTAAATAATACCCCATATTTACTTAATTTAGCCAGTAACACTATGAGGCCCGTGACACCAGACTTGGAAGAATTTGGGATGAAATAAGTCTCCTTATCCTTTTTACCAGGCAAAAGTGTGATTTGAAAATATTTTTGCTCTAAACAAATCAAAACTGTAAATTAGGCAGAGTACTTATGAGGCTGTTACATCAGTGTTATGAGCCAGAAACCAAATGAGGTATAGCCTCATAAAAATAAGCCAACAACAGCGATGTTATTAAACATGTTTTTGAAATTTTAACTTCCATTTTACCAAATTCAACGCAAAAAAAACCAATAAAATGCTACATGAATTTTTGTCATTATTGTTAGGAATGTGCATTTACTCTGTAGCATTTTTTGGACTGTATATCCAGCATGCTGCCTTGTTTCACACCAGCCACACCTTTTTTTGTTGTTGCTTCCCACAGTGCCTATACAGAAGCCTACAACGTGTGTGCGTTGGCAGCTGGTCCACAGGTTAATCCAGCGGGTGAAGATGGGAGAAAGACAATGGGTGAAGAAGACCAAGGACGCACCTCTGAGGAGGAAGAGGGAGTGACAGAAAACAACTATGATAGACAGGTTGGGTTCCTTACATGCATGCTGAGGGGAGAAAAAAAGTTTGTATATGTGTATAACCTTTTATTCACATACTCTTATTTAAAAAATCCTCCATCCTTAGAAATAAAATTTAATTATTTTAGTGTTTTGACATCATTTTTACAGAGAAGGTGTCACCTTTCCTCCAAAGGACTGGTAGAAATGAAAATGTATTGTAAGAAGGGAATAACATAACACAAAGTAAACTGATTTTTTCACCTTGGCCAATTCCAAAAATGCCCTCCAGTGCCAGCATTTTAATGCAGGTTAATGGAGGTTAATGGGCTACTACAGGCCTGTCCTCATTATTTAGAATTTGATTGCTGCTTGGAGATGATGTGGAGTGGTGAGCCGGCTACATTTGAACCTGTGCCAGAATGCTTTAGTTTCTCCCAACGTGAGGCTTATGCCAAGTAAATAATATGATTGTTTACAGCCTGATGGTCGATCCAGAGCCTTTTACATCGTCAAAGAGCTGGTGGAGTCAGAGAGAACGTAAGTTTCCTATTTAACATATTATTTCTTATTAAACATATCTGCTAAAAGCAGTCTCGTTCCCAGTACTATCCTGCTGAATTGTGGCTTTATTTATCTACCCACAGACATGTTAAAGCCCTCAAGGTGCTCCATGAAGTGAGTGAAGTATATATATATCCTTTTCCAATTAACCAACCCACTCTACATCTCCTGTATGCATCCAGATATTCAGTATGGGTAACATTACAGCTCAGGTTTATATTTAATACCTTTATTCCTGCGTCTGCTTTGCTGTGTGTTCGGACCATAATTACTCATTCAGCTCATTTTCACCACACTCATTTAGCGCATGCGTGCTTTTCTTCTGCTGTCTTCTTTGTAGCTCCACTGAAACAGTGTGGAGCACCTCTGCTGTGATAATGAAACAGGAGCAAACCCTGTTTTTTTCATTTTGCTTCCTGCTACAGTATAGGGCATAACCAGTGACCTAAACCACTCCAGTGCTTGAAGAGATGATGAGATTCCTTGATATATTAGCTCATGCACACTGTGGGAGAGTTAATCTATGGTGGAAAAAGGGACGGATTGTTGGAGGCTAACTGCATGCTTTAAGGAAACTGGAAGTAATATTTTAACCTAAACTGCGACATAAAATTAATTCCTCCACACTCATCCATGTGCCAGGACTTTCGCGAGACCGTTCGGTCGACAGTAGGAAACCAAGGGGAACCTGCGCTGGATGATGAGAGACTTCGAGAAATTTTTAATGAGCTTCCTGACGTTTACACCCTGCACTGCACGATCCTTTCTGAGCTAGAGAATCGAATCCAACACTGGTGAGCAATAGGATAGCATACATTACTGTTAAATAGGAAATACTTCAACACACACACACCTATGAAAATACATCAAGCTATTATTGAAAAAAAAACCTTTCCAACCTTTTTCTTGCTCTATTGTGTTGCTCAAAAAGCAAACTAAGGGCAGTGGGTACTTCTCTGTCATGATCTCACCTCTGTTTGTTCATTCAGGGAGGACAGCCAAAGGATTGCAGATATATTCCTGAGCAGGAAAGCAGAGTTTTTGGTCTTTACCACCTACATCGGCCACTACGATCGGAGCATGAGTTTACTGGAGGACAGCTGCCGAACATTGCCCGCCTTTGCGGAGATTGTTCAACGTTTTGAGGTACGACCTATGACAGGCTCTTTTAACTGACTTGTGAAAGGTAGCACCAAATTCTAAATTGCATATTGTTAAAATGAACTATAAATAAAAAAAAAAACCAAAACAAAATGAAAAAGTGTTTTTGAGAATCAAATGGTCTTTGCTGTGCTCGGTGAAAGCTTCACAGCTATGATTGCATTTTCTCACCATAAGGACATTATTAGATAGTCAAGACGCCAAGTAGAAAACTACTGTTAAAAGGACATAATTACACATACAATGTATAGCTTTCAAAGGAAGTTTATGCCTATTTGCATGATACAATTCATCATCTTCAGAGTTGAGTTTGTGTGTTTATTGTATGCTCAAGAGAATGAACTGTGTGTTTAACAAAAACAGAGGTAGTGATGGTTAAATGTAGGATATGGGAAAGGATGGGAAATGTAGTTATATGTTTCTGTGTACATTTTTGTGCTGTGTGCATGTGTGTATGACAGAGAGAGAGGAAATAGAGACATAAGGCTTTGAAATCCAAACACTAAGTAGATAGAAGTCATCATTTTATTTCAAGCAGCAGCTACTTTCATCTGCCAAAAAAGAAGCAGTTATGGCACCCAAAGGACAAATAAAGACATTAAAAAAGCTTTCAGAATGACAATTTAATCACCAAATCTTTCTTAAAATCTATGTCGATTGCATTTACCAATGGTTTTTTGAACTTTCCCAACACAGGCACAAATTAATTAGCAACTAATTTTAGCTCCAAGGCTGCAGTTATAATTAGCCTCAATTAAACAAGCAGACACAGGAATGTGCTTTTCTAACCAGAGACCAACAGATAGGAAAGCCTTTAAGTTGATAAGTTTAGAGTATGAAAAATGATATGTCCAATAAAAAAAGCATTGTAAGCATTTCTTAAATAGCTGCAGTTTTATTCTCAGTCGCATGTTATTTAGAGTTCAGAGTGGGTCAGTCTCAAGTTTGTTCTTACTGTTTTTCTCCTCAGGGTTTGGTTACACAAAGTATTATGTTTTTTAATAACGCCAGTTAATTGTAGATCAACGTCGAATGGCACAGTGTACATGTGTTTTATTTATGGACAGAGAAATTTTCAATATTTTCCATCCATTTTACAGACCACCAAGGAGAGGAGTTGGCAGTAAAAGTTTGCAGAGCTGGGCAGTTTTCTCTGTCTAATTTAAGAGCACCGGCGTTTAAAAGTCCTTAGATTCTACTAAGCACTTTGTGCATTAATGCCAACGCAGTGAGCTTCTTTGTCTACCCTTTAAAACGAGAGACTGCTGACAGAATGGTTGTTTTTTTATCACTATAAATTAAAAAAGCGAAACACTCAAATTTTCACAAAAATACTATAGATAGAAATATGTTACACTTTTCGTTACGGTTATTTACTGGACAAATACCTTCAGTACTTGCCGAGCCCCATTCTTAACAGTAGCATTGAACCAAGTCTTTCTAATGACTAATGAAGATTTGCATTTTTGTAGCTAGCAGTGTCTGTGTGAAATAATTAAATACAAGTTCAGGCACACACCCAAACTCACAAACTGCTGTGCTGACAGGAAGTTTGGGTTATTGGCCCTTCTTCACATTTGAAATATGACTGTTGTTTCTCCTCAAAGCTCCTGTGATGTTGTATAGCTTGTGTTTCGATACAGCTGTCCTCTTTTTTGTGGACAGTTTCATTCCTTGCCTTTTTAATCAGTCTGGCATTGTTTGACTTGGGTTCATGTCAACTTCTGCAGTAAACGTGGCCCTTAAGGGCAGCTGTGATTAAGGGAAATAACGAATATGTATTTGTCTCAGGAGAAAAATCCAGCTGGGGAAAATGCCTCTTTTAAACATCAGCTTCTGCGGGTCATCGTGCGTGTGGCTCAGTATCGTATGCTCCTCACGGGTGAGCCAAAATTTAATTAAATCAGGACAAAGCATCCCTCCTACAGTATTTAGATAATATATCTTACTCGACATTGTTGGCTTCTTTACTTTCTGGAGGAATTCATTTCTTTTCTTTCTCTTGCAGATTACTTGAACAATCTCTCTCCAGATTCCAAGGAATATGAAGACACTCAGGGTACAGTAAACATATCACAAGAGCAGGCAGCAGTGTGCACAGAGGCTGCAAAGTTCACACTCTCTTCTACTCACAGGAGAGCTTTGCGGGCCTCTGTTTGTGGCTGTGTGTTTAGAAAGAATTTATTCGTGCTCATTTGGCATGTGGAAATGGCCATGAGAGAGCCAATTTAGATTTCCTTGTTTTTGGTGGTAACCCACCGAGGAGTCATTTAAAGTATTTTCTGCCTGAAGACAGTAATGTGTAATTCATGAGAAGGCACGTTGAAGCAACACTATCTCTTGCTGTATCTCCCATAAGGGAGCCACCTAGTCCAAACATGCAGACACTTCCAGACTCCTGACTTAATCACTTTGCACACAGAAACAAGGCAAAAAAAGAAAGATCTCATCAGTTATACAAACCTTTAACGTGACTGTGGTCGTGACTGAAATGAAATAAATCCAGTTCAGCTTTATTTATGTGATGCCAAGTCACAATAGTAGTAACACCTTAACTTTATGATGTTGCAGAAAGAAACCAAACAGTCCTCTCTGATGTCTCTACTCTGATCCTTCTGTCTGTGTTTGTCTTACTCAGCTGCTGTAGTAATCATGTCTGACATCGCAGATCAAGTGAATGACAGCCTAAAACACGGGGTAAGGGTCACACGTTAACTCTTGTACACACAATGCCACCAAAAAATGTTTGCTGTGATGCAAAATTACACTTAAAAAAAAAAAATCTTATTAAGAGCACTGACATGAAAACACAAATGGAAAATTCATGCAGGAGTACAATCAATGATACTGATTTATAGTCCTAGTTGAGATGGAAAGTTCACTTGTCCCTTATTAATGGTGTCACTTTTCAATGTGAATGCATTATTAAATGCACACATTTAATAATGCATTCAACCCAAGATATCATCAAAATCACACTGTTTAAACAGCTCTCCTCTTTCTCATGTTAGAATATGAACAAATATCACTTAATCCTTTCTTAAGGTCATGAAGACATCTTTGCAGCCACACTAAACTGAGACATATTTGGTGGTTCCCAACCTTTCCAGCTTTTGGAAGGAAAAATCTGATATTTTCAGTCAGAAGCAAATAAGCTAAAATTTCAGGAAATCCTGAAAGAAAGACATAAAACACTTTGTGTAGTGTATGTTTGTTTTTCTTTCTTCCAATCTACATTTTTATCCTTTTTGCCTTTGTGAACCATCTGAAAATACCTGAAAGCGCAACAACTGCTGGATGTACTGACAGGAAGCTTGGCACACTCTTCCCCACTTTTAAAAACAGTAGCTGTGCTCTGAGAGTGAAATCTTAAATCAAACATTCATAGTCATAAGTAGAGACTCAAATCAGCATTTACTACATATGTGTAGTTAGAGTCACATGTCTGACATAATGACATTTTTGATTGGGCATGGTGTAAAGTGAAAAATATATGGTATGTTTGTCTGATTTAAGAGATAGCTCCCCCCTCTGGAGTCAGACAAAATATAAAAATATCTTGATGTTGTCAGGAAAATCACGATAATGCCCTTTCATCTATCCATCTCTTATTTTGGCTTCTCACCCCTCTCCTTTTCTTTCTGTCTCTCAGGAGAACTTGTTGCGTCTGGTCAACATAGAGTACAGTGTTCGTGGCCAGCGGGACTTGCTTCAGCCTGGCAGGGTATGTGTCTGATAACAGTATTGTTTCTGCTTAAAGCTTGCCAGCCCACCCTGTCTGTGTTGCACCACTCCTTGCTGCCCTTTACACAATCATTCAGCTGGGAATCCCCAGACCGCCTGGTCTAAAATAACATTAATTACCGCAGATGCCCTCTTTGTGTCAGGATTTGATGAGTTGTGAAATGCTTGGTTTGATTAAATCATGGTTTGTTTGTTTTTTTTAACCCTCAGATTTTTGTGAAGGAGGGCACGCTGATGAAGGTCAGCAGGAAGAGTCGACAGCCCCGCCATCTGTTTTTGGTAAATGTTGTTTCCTGTTTGCAGGACATTGGTATTAGAGACTCATGTACCAGTCTCTTATTATACTGACTTTTTAAGATATGTGTACTATTTGCTTAATTAGAACTTCTTATTTTTATTAAAGGTGTAAAATGTAGAGTGAGGCATTTTCTGTCTGGTCTATTTCTATGTCCAGACTGAGCTATTAAGAGCAGGGTTTCCTGACAGGATGTTTCTGAATGCTGGCTTCCTGAGCCAGTTCTTTACTGACAGCACAGGGAAGGTCAACAAGAGCTCCTTAAAAACTGAGAGATCCATGTAGAGCTTTACAAGGCTAATTGTGCTTTGGTAAATATTAGACTAGCATGTCTTTAGCTCCTTCAGTTGATCCTTATTAAGTTCATGCGATAAGATGATAAAGGAGCAGAGAAGGATGTCATTGATGAAGTAGTAAGCATAAACTTAGTAACCACCTTAATAGAATTGCTCTGTTTATTTACCTCAAAAAATTCCGTTTGAAAAATCAATACAAAGATATAAAATATAACATACTGCAATCAAGAGAGGTTGGGAAATTAAACGCCTTCGCAAATTATCCATAGAGCATGACCGAGGTGGATTGTTTTTCCCTCCTGTGGTGTTTTTTAAATTTGTGGTCTGAGCTCGACACTAAAAAACCCCCTCATAAATGTCTCTTCTGGAGGAATATTGATAATCATCACAGCATAACTTTTATTTTCCAAGCTTATTGGGATTAATGTTGGGGAGAGCATAATAAAACAAGACTGCAGGAGCTGGCAGTTTCCTCAAAGACGGTACTAAAATGCGGAGGGACAGTAAATAAAATTATATTGGAAAAATAATAAAAACTTTATTGATGCAATCTGACACCGACTTTGATATCTGTTGTCTCAAATATCTCACATATGTATAATCATAAACATTTATAGGTAGGAGTTATCAATTCACAGATCCCCTGCAGACATGAAATAATAATCTGCATATTTTTATTGGTTGTCTCAAAACTTTAATCCTGGATTTCCTCATTGATAAATTCTAGAACTTGGTATTTCAAACTGCTGGATATTGTTTCATAAAAAACACATTGGAAGCACAGGCAAACTTTCCCTGTTAGGAAATGAATCTAAAAACAATCTTCTTCTGTCAAACTATGCATGTACATTGGTGTTCTCATTTGAGCTCAAACATACAGGTGACATGACATGAGACACAATCTATATAGAGGGCGACTTCACAGTTTTATTTACCATTTTTTATGTAAATTAACCGGTAAGTTCCTAATGAAGTGGAAAGTGATTATTGGTTTCTTTTAGAAGAGGGACTGATTGTGTTTTCATGCATGAGAAACTATTGTTTGTAAGCATTCAGTACATTGTGACTGTTTTTACTTTGTGCAAGAAACTGCTGGTAATTAAAAGGAAAAAGAATTACTGTTCTTTTTTTAATGTGAACATGGTGGTCAAGTTTTGCATTACCCTAGAGCGACGCCTACTGGAGAAAAGCTGCATATACACGAACGATGAACTGCTCAGCTGACTGTTTTAACTGCTGACTATTGTTTTTATGCTTCTAACAAAGCCTTTCATCTGCACTCACTAAATGTGTCTCATCTCTGTCTCTTGTCAGATGAATGATGTGCTTCTTTACACCTACCCTCAGCAGGATGGGAAATATAGACTGAAAAACACTTTGCCCCTCACTGGGTTGAAGGTCAGTCTTAATATTAGAGTCAGTAATGCTCAATCCCCAGCTTACATACAAGCTACAGCCATAAAAGCATATGGATATTTCAGGAATGTGTTTGAAGTTCTTGTGCTTTTTTTCTTCATGTCTGGATGTCTGATCTTGAATGATTGCTCAGGTCAGTAAACCCGTTATTGAAAATGTCCAAAATACACTGAGGATAGAGGCAACAGACATCTCCATCACTTTGTCTGCAAGGTGGGTCACAATATAGAGCATCCTGTTAAAATGATCGATTATATCTGTGGTACTGATGGGGGAAAAAAACAATGATTTTGCCACCAAAGAAGCCTAAAACCTTTGAAACTAAAGAGATGAAAGTGGTAACGATCACATTTGGTGGTTAGTTGAATTGAAACAACAGAGCTTGTTTTGAGCTTGTGTGTATATTTTGCAGTTCCTTTTTTGAAAGAGAGGACTGGTTTTACACTCTTAATCGCGCTGTGACTGAGCATATGAGAGGCTCTGTGACATTCAGCAGCTGCTCTGGAGAGGTGAGCAAACCCTGCTTCCAAACAGGCAATTCATTTAGAATCGTCTGTGTTAATACTTTACTGATATTTCTTCGGTAATGCTTAACCACACCAACCACAATGAGACTGATATATCTGTGTGCGTCTGTGTGTGTGTGTGTGCCAGGCCAGAGATCGCCTCCGGCTGACTCTAGGAGAGAAGGCTCCTACACTTGTTCCTGTCTCACAAGTGATGATGTGCATGAACTGCACCTCGGATTTTAGTCTCACTCTTCGCAGACACCACTGCCATGGCTGTGGACGAGTGAGTCACATACAAATACAACACTGAGCTTTAAGATAATTTAAAATCTACAGTTTAGACAGGATGCAGCAAACTGTAGCTTTCACCAGTGTTAATCATCGATAGAGCTTGTTTTAATGTGTTTTGTGGTTCCTTCGTATATTTGTGTCACAGATTGTTTGTCGGAGCTGCTCCAGGAACAGATACCCTCTGAAATACATGAAAGACCGTATGGCCAAAGTGTGCGATCACTGTTACAATGAGCTAAAGAAGAGAGGTGAGAAAAATGTGCTTAAATACATTTGAATATCATATATTAAGGATTTCAAACTCAGTTTACATCATGAGTCACATGCAGCCCACTTTGACCTCAAGTGGGTTAGACCAGTGAAGCGCCCCCTTTTTTTTAAGTATAAAGAAGTTTAATCCCTCCGTTATCTATATATAAGAAAAAAGTACTATTTCAACAACATGTCTCAGTTTCTCTACATGACAAAGAAATACTTAAATTGAAATGTACTTTAATACTTTCTATTGTAGATAGTTAAAATCAGAAACATTTCTTTCATTTAAATGTTCATTTATTACTTGGTTACCGTGGTGTAGTATGAATACCCCATAGTGGCTGTAAAACTTACAAAAATACAGTTAAAAGTAGAAAATTTATGCCCTTCTTCACATTTTCCAAAGTTGGATTGGGGTCTTTGGCAGGCCGCTTTTGTGCACTGAGCCATATGTTTGACACCCTTCTCCTATGTCTTTACCTGTACATGCAGGTCCTTTTGATTAGTTAACTTTATGCTTGGGTCGAGTGTGAATGGAGTCAAACAGAGCTGGAAGATTAAAATGTTTATTTTACCAAAGGTACAATACTGGGCAAGAGTCTTGAGTCACCCCTCATTTCTTTATATTTTGCCAGAAGATCTGAAATAGGTGCATTGATTTGCAAACAAACAGGGAAATACAGGGAGAGATGTACCTTATAATAGTATTTAAAACTGCTGCTTCATCCCTTCAGTTAGGTGTCTTTTTATGCCTAAATGATTCATAGGTCAGTATTAAGTAGATAAACAAACAAACAAATAAACAAATTCTCTCAAAAACATGTTCAAGAACATGGATGGGACTGAGTAAAAAGCAGCCAATATCCAAAGAACTTTGAAAGACTGTCAGAAATCGCTTAAAACCACTACAAAAAACAAAAAATCAAGAAAGTCTGGCTCCTTGGAAGTAAAATATAAAGAAATGAAGCTCAGGACTTTTGAAATGTATATTCAGAAAAGACAGGAAGTTGTACTATTGGAAAATAAAATAAACAATCTAAATTAAAGAAGAAACTCCTGGGCTGCTATTATGCACAACAGCTTTTTTGCTGTCAGCTGCAACACGGTCAGGTTAGTTATTACTGGTAAGTGGTCAGACAAAAGAATAAATGTGCTTGTGTTATCATCGCATTAGTATATTTCTTGAATTCACACAGTTGTTACTGTGCAGTTTTCACTGTTACTCGTGTACGCCTTCATAGTCACGACAAACATGCCTCTGCTGTGAGTTCTCATTTGATTGGGTTGTAATTTAGCAGCGGTCCTTCACGCTGGTTGAAAGAGTGTGGGCTCTCTCCACAGGTGGAGACGCCGCTGTGATGTCAGGGCAGACTAGCCCTCGGTCAAACCGCTCCAGTCGTCCGCTCTCCACCATGTTCCAGAATATTCATCCTCCCAATATTTGGAGACATCGGAAAGGCACTGCATCCTTCACACAGGTAAATTCAACAGTCTATGCATTATGAAGGTTAATGAATCGCTGGTCATGAGGTGACAGCTATGCCATTTTATTAAGTAAAGCTGCCATTGTTACACAGGTGACAGTGTCTGAGGAAGGCTCCATCAGTGGCAGTCTACAGCGAAGCAAGAAGAGCAAAAAGAACTGGAAGAGACTGTGGTTCCTCCTAAAAGACAAGGTGCTTTACACCTACAGAGCCCAAGAGGTGAGGGGAAATATGCACTCCCCTTTAACCTAAACCACACACATTTTACACCTATACAGACTGCAGCAGGTTTAATAACAAAGTGTTGTATGTTATAACCTATTTAGTTTCCCCTGATTTATCTTCCATCTGCAGGAGAAGGTAGCGTCAGAGAGTTTACCTCTGTTGGGTTTCACAGTGAGGCTGCCTGACAAGCAGAGGGGAGACGAGGAGGCCAACGTCTTCCAGCTGTACCACAAAAACACTTTGTACTACACTTTCAAAGCTGAAGATAACAACACAGCCCAGAGGTGAGAAGCACATTTACCTGATAGCCCATCATAAAATGGAAAGAGGCTCGCAGCTATTAGCCTGACTCAGTTTGAAACACAACAAGCATTACTGCTGTATGGATGTCGGTGTTGATCTTGGGAACTCACAGTGTCTTTGCCAGTAAAAATAACTAAATGATGGCTTTGCATTGACGGGTTGTTGCTTTCTGGGAGAAAAACTTGACCTTAACCCACAGACCATCTACAGCAATTCTTCAACTGAATTTAAGCATGAATAGCACCAAATTTGGGGAGAAAACAGAGAAGCTACCATTCTTGGCCAAGATAGAGTAATATTAAAAACTGAGATATAAGACAGTGAATAACGTAGCCACTCGATAGCCCTGGTGATTGTTATGTGTTGCAGACTAAAATGAGTCTTTTCTGATCTAAAATCTTTTCCTTGCGCAGATGGGCAAACGCCATGGAGGAAGCCACAGTTTTATAGAATAAGCTGAAAGAAAAGTCTGCTGCCTTTCTCTTTCTACACACTTGTGCCCCTCAAAAAAACTTCTGACTGTGAAACCACAGCGAAGAGGAACAAACACTGTTTTATTACTGCAGGTCTACAAGTTATAACTTGCCAGCTGGACTGAAGAAAAGAAGACATTGTGTTCTTTGAGAAGGGACATGATCACCTACTTTGTCAACCTCCAAGTGTCCCCTGCCTGCTGGTACAGCAGGTGTGATGCTGAGAACCACGAGATGCATTGGCCCAGATACCTGACAGTGTGGAACATTAAAATGATGTGACTTGTATTTCCCCCAGCAGCTGATCAGCGTCACTCCTCCAAATTTTGGTGCAATGTTGTTGATTATTTCCAAGTTTTATCATTAACAATATTTTGGATATGTTGAATATTTCAGAAGAGGCTGAAACGATAATAACACCTGTCAGCATAACTCAGAAATGGCCTCATCTTTAGTCAAACGTGCATTATTTATGACTTAAGTTCAACATGTGTTCTTGCACTGGATCTCCATAAATATGCTCTGAAGCACAGGCTGCATCAAATAAGGAGTAACTTTAGATGTATAATCGTGTCTATTGCTTTGCCATGTACTGTATTGTGGAGATGAAAGTGAATAAGTAGTTTCTATGCCTTTTGCACTGATTTGAAAAAGAAATGATTGTACAAATGAGTGTACATTCATTATTGGGACCAAAAGGTTCAACTACTGTACTTAATATACTAGCTACTGGGAAAATGTGGAAAACTATGTGTTTAATATTTTAAATCCCTAAAATAAGTATATTATAAATCCATGTTTTTATAAGACTCATTGAGCTGGAGCGGATCTGCAGACGTGGACTGAAACATGAATCACTGATTGCACTGATCTACATAATCAGTGTTTTGGACTTTGTACTGTACTAAATGTTTTCTTATGTTTATTTACAAGACAGTAATTTTAAAACAAAGTAAAAGATACTATATGATGATACAAAGAGTCAGTGTCTGTGCTTTCTCTTCATTCTGCTCATGTCCTCTAGATGGCAGGTGGACTATATTTTAAAGCAGGTTGCCGGCTGTCATTGATTTTCTGTTACCGTGTCCTTGCTTGTGGTTTATAACACATACTTTAGATTAAAATAGGAAAAATGCTACATGCAGCAGCTTCTAAATAAACCTAAAGGTGCCTGGGCTGACACATAGTCCATGCGACGTTTGTTCCGAGACCAAGCTGGTCAGTTTTTCAGTTCACGTGCAGAACTTCTCGGGAAGACACAGTGGGACTAAGCGATACACAGACCAGTGTACTGTTGGGCCAAAGACAGGCCAGGCCTGCTCTGCTTCTCATCTACCCCTGAGGCTTCCTGACCCAGAATAATATCAGGCAGAAAGTTTGCTTTCTGGGGCTACTGAAAAGTTGCAGACACCTCGTCCTACATAAAGGACAGATCATTCATCACTGTGTTCTTCCTCTCTAGCCCCAGTTCTGCTTTCTCCCTACTCTGTTTGCTTTCATCACATATCTTCAGTTGGGAGTTCTCTGCCTACGTTGCATAGCACTTGCCAGATGCCACAAGGAAAGCAGGGTACAAACCTAGTTTACCTAAATGTAGAACTTCTCTGTCAGCTTCCAAATGCAAATTTTGTGTGCTTTTATTTAAAATACTTCCCCTTACCTTTTTTTCCTTCTTCTTCTTTTGAAAACAGGAATTCATTGCAAGTCAAGGGGCATATATGGCTAAAACAGGTATATCCTATGGCACTTTTAATGATTATTTATGCGCTAATTAAGAAGCACAAAAAGAAAGCCTTCTGCATGCTTGACGGGTCTTTTTCAGTGAGGCAGAAATGGTGTCATAATCCGGTCTTACTTCCACATTGCTGCAGGCGGGAGCAATGCAGAGAGAAGCAAATAATCAATCGTACACACAGCCTACTCAATAAGGTCAGATGCATGCGGCTCTGTTATATGTGGTCTGCAACCATTAACAACTAATGCTGCGGAGCCGCCTGAAATCTATTCTGAGGTGAGCTTCCTTACCTGTGGCTTTTTACTCACAACATTCCAACAGCACACACTCGACTTTATTTAATGACAAACTCACACCGCCAGTCTTTGTCTGAGAAGGGAATGCAGTGTTTGTGTTGATGTCGTGAGCTACAACAGGATAGCTTCTCATCTTTCATAGTGCTGTGTGGGCAGCATCGCCTCAGGGGAAAGGAAAAGAGTTTATTACGCAAGAGCTGGATGTTTAATAAAAAGAAAGACTCCGTCCCCTTGACATTGGCTTGACATTTCTGGGTTTGCACCTTGTGTTTCTCGTTCTGACTCAGAGATGGGGAGAGGAAGTGAGAGGAAAAAAAAAAGATACGGAGAGGCTAGAAGAATAGAGGGACTCACTCTTATGTCCCACTTTGAAAACTCTTTGCAGCCTACACTGCCAAGTCAATGTTACACCTATTCCACCTCCCCTAAAGCTTTAAATAGCCCGCTTTCCCTCAAAAGGACAAACCAGAGAGAAACACACAGCCTTCAGCACACTCTGCACCTCCGACTGAACATACACTATTCCTGCTGCCTAAACGGGTAGTCTGCATTGTGCCTTCTGTTCTGTGGTGATCAGTGTGTCATAAGCATTTAGAAAGAGATAATTAAACACATGTCAGCAGGACCAGCAGCCAGCAATAAAAGGCTTTGAGATATGACATCTCAGGGGAGGCTTTTGCAAACTCCAAACACTTAAAAAAAATGCTATGTGTTTTGGTGACCAGGCTTTAGAGCTGTGTTCATGAGAGTTAATTTAGAAGATTGACATCACACTCAGGACTTTCCATTTAAAGTGGATCATTATATTTTTTAAAATTCTGACCATAGAATCACTTTATTTGAACCACATTAATTAATAAAAATAAGGAAAAGCTTGATAGGTTAAAGAGTGTGATGACTGGGAAACAAATAGATTTTCAAAGGAAACAAATAATGCCTTTCAAATCTACAGAGCTCACTAACAAGAATCTTGTTTCTAGCTGAAAACGCAGAAGTGAAAAGGTAACCGTGTCAACAAACATCACAATATTTTACCCTCGTGCCCTTCATCCAGATGTTTATTTTTGCACTACACTTCAGGTGTGAAAACATGAAGTTGTAGTTTGCTTGGAGTTTATTTAAAAGACCATGGGAATCAAACATAAGCCTCGGGGGCACAAATAGGACTGGGCCAACACTCCAATCCAGCCCACTGAACTGAATTTGTGCTTTTAATAGTATTTTTATGGATTTTACAACAATTTTCCAAACAATTAAATGCCAGTGACAGAAAAATTCTTGTTTTTCACTATCTATTATGTAAATGGCTGAGCAATGAGTAATTTTATTTCTTAAACTTTAAGAAACGATCTGTTTATCCTAATGCTTGTAAATGGAAATGCTCTAAATGCCCTTTTCCCAGAGCAATCAGGAGATGCTGCTGTGTCTCTCTAGCATTATGCACAAAACTGATTCATCACAGTCTTTATCTGCAGCTGTCAGGCACCCGCAAAATTTTTTTTTCCTATTTTATAGCTGATGCTATGCTGCTTAAATCAGCAGTTATGATGTGCTTCTTTTACATTTGATTTTTTGAATTTTACAAAATAGAGAAAATAATATTTTCTAATTTTAAAATTCAAATCTATCCTCTATTTACAACAGCAAAAGAAGCAGATTTGGAGAACCTGACCCCCAAAATTATTTGAAAAAGGTCTTACACCTGTAGTTGACCATAATAAACATTTAAATAATAAACTCACAACTTAGTATGCACTAAAACCCATAAACCCCTCAGCTTCAAATGACGAAGCCTCTTCCTTAGCCTCCTAGCCCACAGAGCCACATAACCATATGCATCATCTGCATGCATAAGGAGTTTCTATGTAGATGATCAGGCTCTCTTCCATCTCTGCAGGCTCAATTTAACATCCGCCTGTTCTCCAGCCTATGAATCCCACTGGTGGATCATCACAGTGTGTGTATGTGTGCGTGCGTGTGCTGGAAGAAGAACAGGATAACAGGGTTTCTTGAGCTTTGAGGGTGCCTCAGTCAGAGTCAATGAGCATTGAAGTCTTTAGTGCACACACCTAGTCTCCGCTGCAGACTTCCTGTGTCTACCATGAGTCAGAATCTGCTTGTTATGTAAATCCACAGAGAAGTGATGGGGGACACCGGCACACCTGTGCCCTGCCAGCCTGCTCCTGTCCAGGTTTTTTTTTTTCTTTTTTCCTTTTTACACAGAGCAGCAATTACTTATTGCTCCCAGTCATTGAACTATGACTCATTCTGGAGGAATTAGGTCCTCAATCAGCCAGTATGTTCTATAGCTGCCTCTAATCAGATGACGATGAATACCAAGTTGGGCTTAACCCCCGTTTACTTGTGCTGACATACAATTATTTGGATATATGTGTCCATGTGTGGGGGTGAACACAGGCATGAAACAAATACAGAATGTGGATAATCTGGAGTGCCTGTTTAGAACAAGAAAAGATCCTTCTAGGTGCCGGAGCCAAATCTGCCACCTCCTCACCAGCAAAACCTAGCGCAAACCTCAAAACTACCCCCGCAGCCTACAGTCCCAGCCACGTGACCCCACCCCCTGCCACACAAACACTTCACGTGGAAAAAATAAAAGACTCTTCCCCCACATACCGGGTTGTAATCTAGGGCATACTCAACAGCAATGCGGATCTTTATGCACAGTTATAATGTGTTGGGTCGCTTTTTCATACATATATATAACTCATATAACCTCATATATGATCAACAGGTCTGCTGTGATGAACACGGCCCGTAACTTCAAACGGGCTTACATGTCAAGTGGCACGCTTGACTGAAAAGTGATAGAATGTGTGTGTATTTGCGTGCATCTGTGCGTGTATTTGTGTGTGTTAAGCTAATACTCCCACCCCTGAGGGGGGAGAAAAAAGAAAAAAAAAAGTATTACGGTAAGTGGCACGGCCCTAAATTCAATGAGGGCAGCTGAGTGTGCAATGCCCCGCCACCGCTTCACAGACTACCCTGTGTGAGTCTGTTTGTGTGTCTGAAAGAGAGAGAGGGAGAGAGTGTGTGTGTGTGTGTTTGTGTGCATACCAGGTAAACGTCACAGCTTGCAAAGAAAGCCTCTGCGCTGCGAGCGCGCGCCACACTTCCTCAATCGACGGAATCACAGAGAGAGAAAAAACTAGAAGAAGAAAAATAGCAACTTTCGTCGAGAACAACCGCCTGGTTTGCAGGACAAGGTGAGTCTGTCATTACAATCCTTTTCAGGCTTCAGTCGAGTGTTTTTTTAGTAGTAGAGTTCGGGCTTTTACGTCTAAACTTTACAGAAAGTTGCTCAAAGACCGAAAAACAGTACCGCTTCGTCTGCTTCTTTCATCCTTTGGAAAACCTTACTGTGAGGGTGAGGCGAGTAACGCTGAAGGCTGGCTAACTAGTTACACATTTTTTTTATCCTCGCTGAAAGCGTTAGATGTTGTAGCGTAGTGAAAGTTTAGCCAAACACGTTTCATTTCTATGAAAAGTCAACAAGGCAGCTGGCACTACAGAGCTGTTTTGGTTAAAATAATACCCCCTGACAACTTTTCCGAGTAGCGACTGGAGCTGCTTCAGTGAAACCGTGCACAGGAATCCGTGACCCCGTCACACTTGGTGACGCTACGGGGTCACAAAAGGTACTGACAGGTGAATTATCGCGACATACCGATCTACACCCACCGCCCCCTTTAGGCTGGAACATCTGCCAGGATCTGCGGCCCTGCCTTAACGCAGTCGGGCTGCCAGTAACTGCATGCAGTATGTCGGTATTTTTGCTTATGTGGAATCCGTTAAGTGACAGAATATCACCGGGGATGAGGAGGAATGTGAGCAGGTCTGGACAGCAAGGATGGAGGAGTAAAGAAAAAAAGAAGAAAAGGGGGAAGGAACGGTTATTTACTTGTCATTAAGACAATCTGGCTGCAAGCTGCTGTCTGAGTCAGACGTGAGGTGACATCTGCGTTCAGCCAACTGACAATCGACCACATCCTTTAGAGAATAAAGAGAGAATCAGATGCACTGACTGATTCTCGGTGAATGGGACCGTGAGAGTTTAGTTTTTCATTATGCGCAAGACTCAAATCTAGATAGGACCTGTGTCAACCTCAGCAAGGGTTTAGGTGTTCTGTGCGATCACATGAGGCGTTCAAAAGTATTTATGAGGGGGTAATTACATCCAGGAAGAAAGGCTCTTTTTTATGCCACGATGAAAGACAGTCAGGCTCTTACAATCAGGTATTATGTTACCATTTCAGTCAGTAAAAGTGATGTAAGTATTCTTCTGTGTGGAAGAAAATTTAACTTTAATTGAACTTTAAATTAAGCAAAGGTTCAGAGGAGAGTACAGTCATCAAATTATGTTTCAGTGTTCAGGGGTTTATTTGTTGTAATGATTTTAACACATTGCCTTTGTGAATGAACAGCGTGTAATCGTTTTTGATACAATTATTAAGCAATAATAACAGAAACTGGTAATTGTGTTGTTTGTTAGGTCAGACATGAGGAAGTAGACAACATAAAGCTGAATAACAAGCTTCTAGTGGATGTTTACCAGTTACAGTATGCTGGGGAGGTAACTAGACGGGACAATTTGAAACTGCTCACAGCTGGTTGGGAAATCAATCACTATTGGCCTGAAACACACAGCGTGCTTGCTGTTGATTAACTCCAAAAGCCCTGGCATCACAGCTCCCAGCAGCAGTAAGCGAGTGAAAATGGTTGCATGCTTTTTTTACCTGCCTGCTTCTTTTATTCCGTCTTACTTTTCTGAGTCTGAGTGTAGGCGGTTACAGTTTCAGGCTTGTGATAGCAGCTAGGCTTTCTTTGGAGCACAGCATGCTTGTATTTGGATCAGTGACATGTTGAGACTAGCTCTGACTTTGTAGTGCTAGGAAACACCTCGTGTGTTGCAGCTGCAACCTGTCAGAAACTGCACACATAGTGATAAGGAACCAAACAAATGTGACTTTGTGCTCGCATTTTAAATATGTATCAGTGGCACTAAGAAAATAATAATTAAAGACTCGATGGGTGTAACAGTTAACAGGGGTTAATGGCTGTTACCTAATGTATTGCACACACTGAAACTAGTGGTGTTTGGGTTGTTATAGAGAAAAGTTGTGGCACTGTCTGCAACGCTTGTGGGGTTATGCAAGCAGCAAATCATGCGTGAGGTAACAAGCACCCAGCACAAAGGGGGGCATTGATCGCTCATTATGTGTCACCACTGGCATGTCACTTCTAATTCAAAAGAAATCCAGTTATTTAGGTATTTCATCTGTAGGTAAAAAAGTGATTGATTTTTTTTCTCTTTGGTTAGGAAAAATATGGAAAATATATACATGACATAAAATTCAGGTCATGTACTAAATGTGTGTGTAACTTGCTTCCAACAAGCAGTTATTTGGAGTAATAGCCAGTCCACCATAAAAAAAAAAGAGTCAGAGCAAATCTTGCAGCCAGAGAAAGCAAAATACAAATTTGTGGTGCAGCCAGAGGCAAATTTTGCTCATTGCAGGTGTCTCGCTTAGTGACAGGAAATTCTCAAATACCAGTAAAAAGACCGCTTATCTTATCTTCTGTCTTTGATATTTTTGGGGGGTCAAAATGCTCAGATAGAAGCTAGCACTATTGCTTGACATTTTGCAATATTTTGAGACGATGTGACGATGCATTTTAACAGTAATAAAAATGTGTTTGTCCTTGTCTGAGAACAGGCGATCCTGGTACTTGTCACCATGGCTCCTTTCTTGAGGATTGCCTTTAACTCGTACGACCTGGGTATCCTGCCTCCTCTAACTGACCCGCCATTCTGTGCTATCAAGATGAAGGAAGCCTTGACAACTGGTGAGATCATTTTTCTGTCTTTAGCAGAAGTTGCTACTTCTGCTTAAACAACAATCACAAATTATGTTATCTTATTTTGTGTAAATTGAAAACATGCCAAAAATATTTTTTCCACGTCCTCTATCTGCCCATCTGCTTCTCAGAAAGAGGTAAGACCCTGGTTCAGCGTAAACCCACCATGTACCCAGCCTGGAAGTCCACTTTTGATGCACACATCTATGAAGGTCGTGTGCTCGAGGTACTACTGATGAAGACAGCGGAGGAGCCGCTGGCTGAAGTCTCTGTCGGTGTGTCTGTCCTTGCTGAGCGCTGCAAGAAAGCCAACGGGCGTGCTGAATTCTGGGTAAGTCATTACACACTGTTCTCTGTCATCAAGAGCAAAATGTCAGGATCCTGTTTAACTTTAACTTTACTTATATTTTGTGTTCAGGTGGATCTCCATCCTTCAGGGAAAGTGATGATGGCAGTGCAGTATTTTCTGGAGGATGCAGATGCAGGTGAGATTAAATTACACGGAAAATGTTTTATATTTTCTCATCTATGCGCTTCCTTTTATTTAAGTATGTTTTGCAGCCCCTTCAAAGACAGTTAGAAGGGTTTCCCCCTCACCCACACCTGTCATCTAACTTGGTTTTCAGCTGCTAATTTAATCTGGTCCTTACACACTTTCACATGTGATTTCCTACTACACTCATAAGGCTATCAGTCTGTAACAAATCTGTAATATGACCTCTCTTTTTCTGTCACAGCGTTGTGTATGACTGACCTGTTTTTCTCTCTTTATTTGGAAGAGAGCAAGCAGCCTGTGAAGGAGGAAGAAGCTCCTACTCTAAACCGTAGACGCGGGGCCATCAAGCAGGCCAAGATACACTTCATCAAGAACCACGAGTTCATTGCAACTTTCTTCAGACAGCCCACTTTCTGCTCTGTATGCAGAGAATTTGTCTGGTCAGTGCTCGTCTAAAACTTTCATCAAAATAATAACAGGATATTGAGAATATAGTGTTCAGGAATTTCTTGATATTTAGTATTAGTAGACTTATTTCTAACTCAGACTGTAATTCTTTATCTAGATCACTGTTTTGTATGTGACACTTTTAATGTGAACAGTTCCTGAAAATATGAGCTCAGTAATTTAAAAAACGTGAGGACAATCCCCTGACATAGTTTGGCAGAACCTCTCAATAACTATTTTTGTTTGCCAGACCATGACCCAAGACTTTGATGACCCATTTTTTTTTATGTTATATATAAAATGCTCATGTTTTTCCTTTGAAGACTTGATTTCTCCAATTATCTGATTTGAAGAACATTTTGATCACATTGGAAATGAAGTTTGTGCAAAAAGAACTCCCTGATACACAAATCGACATCCTCTACTTTATTTGGAGCCACATTACAGAATGTACTATTTTAAGCCTAACATTATTTTCCCAAATTGATTCTACAGAAGTAAAGTCTAAATTTAGGAGGGGTCCTATCTTATCTGACTTCACTTTATCTTATTTCAGATTAGGAAATGATAAATATACACTCCAACATTGCTTTTATGTCCATTATTGACCACCCGCTGGTACTTTTCCATCTTACTGAGCTCCACATCCTTGTTACCATTAGCTTTCTCAATGATTGCTGTTGCCACGTTAGTTAAATGAAGTTCAGAAATAAAGTACTATCACTATCCCCTTCCTAACACACCTGTACTTACTCACTCTCACTTACGTACTTGTTGGAAGAGTGAATGTTAGTGTAGCTCTAAGATTACCCTAAAGGTAGGAGACTTAACTTATGCCTTTGGGAGGTTTTGCCACTTGCGTTATGCACTTTAATTATCTTAGGTTAGAGTAGCAAATTGGGGCCTCTTCCTATAAAGTGTTTTTTTAACCTTAATGAGACTTAATCACCATAGTTACCACACAGTTAAGATAGAATTTGCAAGTTAGAAAGTGTCTGCAATACAGTACCTGTTGCTTGTTGCTATTGAGTGATAAATTGGGAAATCATTCACATGATTAAAGAAAGCCTGTCTTTGTCTCACACAGGGGACTCAACAAGCAAGGCTATAAATGCAGACGTAAGTGTGCTTCATTAAAAAAATCTTAATACACTGTGTTATACCTAAAAAAGCAATATAGATGTTAAACATAAAAAATGTCTACTTAACCATAAAAGCAAACAGTGAAATGTACATATTCATTTCTTTTATCGTTATGCACGCAAAAAAATTGCTGACTGCTGAAATATTTCCATGTAATTTTGTTACATAAATACAAGGTAAAAAGATAGATTTAAAGGAATCTGGTCAAATGAAATTTAGTTGACTACCATTTTCCTTCATTATTAATTATTAAGAATAAATAAACCTTTGATTTTACATATTTCAGCTGCATTTTATTCAAAATCACTGCTTCATGTTTATGAAAGCGTGTGTGTGTACAACTTTGATCAGCTTATAAACTAAAGTATTAATCTGCTATATCTTTTCTTTTTCTCAGAATGTAACGCAGCCATCCACAAGAAATGTATAGACAAAATCATCGGCAGATGTACCGGTACTGCTGCCAACAGTCGGGATACTGTGGTATGTAACACACATTTCTTCTGTACACCACGTACTCTTAGTGTTCGCCATATGTGTCCAAATTAGTGCTCAGTAGTCAGTTTGGTGTGGGCTTTTCTTCCTCTGTGATTAGGATTTTGATGTATTCCTCCTTAGCAAATCAACAATGATTGTTTTATCAAATTAAAGCGTATAGTTGGGTCAGGGTTTAACACAAAGGCCCATACCTGTTAGTTTCCACTTCCAGTGAAGCATTTTTCAATGTCCATCAATATTAGGGGATAATCAAAGTCCAGCTAACCTAGATAGCAGAGACAGGAGGGAGCACTGCACCCCCACACATTGTGGGAATAAAAGATGGGGTGTGGTCTCAGAGAAATACTTTAAATTTGACTAGCAGGGACAGATCTGGCCCATAAGTAGTAATATCTGAGAATTTTTTAACACAGTGCTGTAGTGACTTTTGACAGATTGAAGTTAGAGAGGGAAGCAGAAGACAAAGGGGGAAAAAAAGATGAGGAAGCTGCGCAGGAAAGCTAGATGTTACAGGCCTGTGAGTGTGAGTCCTTTGGTCATACATGGCAATGATGAATCTTCTCCGTCCCCAAAGTTCCAGAAGGAGCGATTTAAAATTGACATGCCGCATCGTTTCAAGATCAACAACTACATGAGTCCCACCTTCTGTGACCACTGTGGAAGCCTTCTGTGGGGTCTGGTCAAGCAAGGCCTGAAGTGTGAAGGTACAGCAGAGACATGATTGACTGGATGGTTACAGGAGCGTAAAGTGTGCTTCTGTACTCTACAGACTATAAAAATATTTACACCTGACTTTAAGTAATTTAATTAAAAGTAAATTTTCAATGTATTTTTTTTTTACATAAGTACAATGAAAACATTAAATTTAATGGAATTTGGTCAAATGAAATTTACCGTACTGAAATACATTTAGTTTATCCTAAGCGTATTTTCCTTAATGATTAATTATTTGAATAAATAAACCTTCAGTTTTATATATTTCATTTTTATTTTACTCAAAATTATTTCTTTATATTTATGGGGGCCAAGAATAATTTTTTTCAGTGCAGACTTGTTTTTTTCTGTTTGCAGACTGCACCATGAATGTCCATCACAAGTGTCAGGACAAAGTAGCCAACCTTTGTGGTATCAACCAGAAACTACTAGCCGAAGCCCTCACACAAGTCAGTCAGGTGAGTTCAGTGAGTCGTTCAGTGGATGTTGTCTTTTGGTATTCAAGCCAACATCAAGATGCATGACATTAAAATGAGAAAGAAGTGTGACTCAGGTGCCACTTATTTGGATGTTGTCCAGAGATATTAGTAAACAAGTTAGCAGCAAATTTCTTTATAACTTTATAAACATTCTGAATCAAATGAATACATAAGTATCATTATAACTATATATCTATATTTTATGATCATTTAAGAAATGAAATACCACTTACGTTATTGAAGTATTTACATTATTTTTCATAATGTGTAAATGTTTGTTTTGAAAGGATAGAGAAGATTCAAATAGATCTAAAAAAACAAATCTAGGCACGTAGCTTGCAAATGTTGCCAGTGCATAATGACGCTTGTGTTTGCTGGCTCAACAAAACCTTAAACTGGTTTTAGAGATAATGGGTGTCATGATGACAGTTATCAACTTTCTTTATTTACCCAAACTTTCTACTTCAGGCTCTTTACCTGAAGTGGAAAGGCTGTAAGCCTAGATAACAAGCTGATTAATAACAACTAGCTATCATAAAAAAGGCTGACTATCTTATTGGTATCACTTGAATGTGAAACTCAAAATTACTGGTGTGTGTTGACCTAATTTTCCTGCAGCTTCTGCCCTTCTGTGGTAAACGCCTGACTCTTTCTGTTCTGTCTTTACAGGCCTGTCGTTCAATCCAAAATCTATTTAGTTTTCAACTAACAAGTTTTTGACTCAAATGTACCACAGCTGTTAGTCGACCATTGTTAGGAAACAGTTGTTTGGGTTCTTCATGTTTATTTTTTTTTTAACGTGTTTATTTTTCTTCCTTTTTCCATCAGAAATCATCCACTCGCCGTTCAGATCCAAATCTGCCTAATCTCCCGGATATTGGAATCTATGACGAAGTGAATAAACTTGCTGGACTTGAGATCAATGGTGAGGGAGCCTTTATTTGTTGGTGCTTTTTCCTTCAACCATTCAAGCAGAAAGTTAAAGTTCTGTACTGATAGCAAATGCTATGCAAATAAAAACTGCAGAAAATGTGCAAAGGTTTGAGATAATGCTGTGAATATGTCTTTTCTGTGTGTGGTAATGTATTTGTTCATTAGATGGGTCGACATACGGCAAACTTTGGGAAGGTTCCATCCCACGGGCACCGTCTCGTCTTACCCACTTAACCAAAATCAACATGGACAACTTCGTCTTCCACAAAGTCTTAGGAAAAGGCAGTTTTGGCAAGGTACGGAGCAATGACGTCAGTGTGAAACAAACTGTGAGACTGCTGTCTGAGAGAAAAAAGAGAGAATACAAATAAGTGAAGCAACAACACTCAAGTCAACACTTATCAGCCGTCATCATTACAATGGAGGCTGTAGTCCTCTTATAGAAATTATTACATAGACTGTGGATGTTTCATCAAACAGCGAATTAAAATGCTAATACCCATTCTCTTCTCTTCTCTTCTCTTCTCTTCTCTTCTCTTCTCTTCTCTTCTCTTCTCTTCTCTTCTCTTCTCTTCTCTTCTCTTCTCTGCGTAGGTCCTGCTGGCAGAGCTGAAGGGGCGTGGAGAGTATTTTGCTGTGAAGGCTCTGAAGAAAGATGTAGTGCTTATGGATGATGATGTGGAGTGCACGATGGTAGAGAAAAGAGTCTTGGCTTTAGCCTGGGAAAACCCCTTCCTCACACACCTTTACTCCACCTTTCAGACCAAGGTACTTCCCCTCCATGTCATTACAGTTTTTCTCGAGTGCTAAGACACAGTCCTGGAAAGCTGTTCTCCTTTTCCCTAAACTGTGAACACAAAACCCAATTTTCAAGCTAGATTCACAAAACCTCTGACTCTTCTTGCAAAACCAAACTTTCACCCCAAAACAGTTCAATCTGTGCTCAAAACTGAACTATGCCGTCAAATCATGCCTCAAGTCAATCTAAATTAAAAACTCTACTGAGTAGTCACTAAACACTACATAGAAAAAAGGAAAACACAATGCTCAGGACATGAAGCGGTAGAAATAAATGTTTATTTAGGCTACATGCATGTTGCAAAACAAAATACCTGGGCATTTCTAACACTTGTACATAGAAAAAAGAATTTGCCAAAAAACAGAAATCCTGTGCATTTACATGTAGCACTTGTACGTAGAAATAAAGCACAAAAATATACAAATGAAGTACAAAGAAAAGAAGTGCATCACTCCGCCACAGCATCATTTCTCCGTACTGGGTCAGGCCACAGGACTTCATCTACATCACAGGCCACATTTTCTCTGGCCAGGCAACGGGGGAAAAAACCCCTGGCATGTCGTATCCAGGTTTGACCTGCCTCCACACCCATGTCACCACAGGCCAGTTCCAATTGCTTGCAGGAGATTTACCCTAGTGTAAGGTTGGCGTTCATATACCTTTCACCGCCACGAGGAGAAGAATTCTTCAGTGGGGTTCAGGAAAGGGGAGTACGGTGGAAGGCAAAGATTGATAAAACCTTGGTTCATATTGAACCACTCCCTAACCTGGAGGCCTCTGTGAAAACTCACATTGTCCCAAACAACAACATAGATGGGCTGCTCATCCTGCTGCCCTAACAGAGCATCTCGCATGTGATTGAGGAAAATGAGGAGCTGGTGAGTGTTGTAGGGCCCTAGGATGGCCTGATGGTGGACAACACCATGATTGCTGATGGCAGCACACAATGTGACATTGCCACCACGCTGCCCAGGGACACCAACAATGGCCCATTGGCCAATCACACTACGGCCTCTCCTTCTCCTTTTGGTGAGATTAAACCCAGCTTCTTCCATGTAGATGTATTCATGGAGTTCTTCCATTGCATCCAGTTCAAAGTCTCTGTAGAAATATATATATATATTTTTGTAAGTGATGTAGGCCAACTACAGTAAATCACTACTTACAGTAACCAACATTTATATGTCTGGATATATATATCAACCTGTACATACTGGAATCTTTGCTCTTTGACTCTATCAGAGTTGCGTTCAAAGGGCACTCTGTACAGCTGTTTCATGCGCAGTCTGTTGCGCTTGAGGACACGGTC